>JAZEWU010000046.1:2314127-2325034 GCA_036362915.1 Geotria australis | reverse complement strand
GCACCTTGAGCTGTTTGCATGATAGGTGCTATATAAATAAAGACTTATTATTATTACAGGTGCTACTCGGTAACAGCACTTGACCCTACAGTGTGTTAGGGCTACACAGGGGATCTTTGTCGATGTGGTCAGTCTCAAGACATTGGCTCATAGCCTTGGGCAATAGCCGCCAATGAATGAGGAACTCTGGCCGCGTGTAGGAAATTAGCCCATAGGAAAATCGCACACATCATCATGTGGCGGGTTTATCGACCATAGAGGGTGATGCGCGGACTGAGTAAATAGGCGCGGCAGGGTGTCCGTACAGAGGTAACATCCGCACCTCCTCGCAATGAGGTCCTGTCCAAGGCGGTACCATTCGCACCTCCTCTCTCTTACACTATCTCATATCTAATAATAATTTGACATTTATAACGCGCACATATTCATTCACTGTCAAGGGTACTCATTCGACGAGAGAACGACGCAGAGGCGCGAGGAAAGCACGGAGGCGGAGGCGGCAGCCAGGCGGTTTGCCAGCGCCATATTGCCACACACTGCTTCCTATAATATTAGGATGTCATCGGTCAATTAATCAAGGAGTATTTTTTTTACGTTGTGGGAGAAAACCACCGGAGAGCCCGGAGGAAACCCACGCAGAACAGGGGGAGAACACACAAACTCCACACAGAAAGGCGCCCAAAGCGGGGATTTGAACCTGATCGGGCTTCTATTCTCTGTACATGATCACGGTGAGCCGGAGCATATCCCGGCAGACGCAGGCAGCAAGGCAGACCTATACCCAGGAAGAACACCAATCCATCACAGGGCATCGGGGGGGGGGGCAATTTAGTCCGCAGGCCAATTAACCTACGCAGCAGCATTTCTTTGGACTCTGGCAGGAAACCGGAGTGCCCAGCCAAAAACCACGCGGACACGGGGAGAGAACACGCAAACTCCACACAGAAAGGCACCCGAGCCGGGATACGAACCCGGAAACTTCTTGCCGTGAGGCGGCAGCGCCGCTTAGTGGCGAACGGCGGTTGTTGTTGTTTATAGGTGCTCCTCGCTAACAGCACTTGACCCTACGGTCTGTTGTCTTGTTGTTGTGTGCGGGGGCGGGAGCGATGGCGTGAGAACGCTGCTCTTACAGTCACAATCCCAGAGAGAAGCTTTCAAACGTTCACAGTTTCACTTTTATACACGGTTATTTTAGCGTCTCGAAAGTCGTCACATGAGCTGCTTCGTTCCTCTTATGAGTCTCCACGTTTCGCTATGACTTCTTCTGTGCGTCTCTTCCTATTTTTGTTTACTGTTGCGTGTGTGTTCTTGTGCTTCGGTGTTGTTTGATTTGGATTGGCGTTGTTTCCCCCTCGTGTCTGTCTCTCTGTCTTCCTGTCTCTGTGTCCCTGTGTCTCCCCCTGTCGCTCACCCTCCCTCCCTGTCTCCCTCCGTGTTTGTCTTCAGGGAAGTGACGGCCATCTTAGGGAACGCGGGCAGATTTTTGCCGCTCTTAAGATTGCCAGTTTCACGACCTTTCAGTGTATTCGAAGTAGCCTTAATCATTAAATTGTTGTTGCTTTGGTTTATATTGTTTTTTCTGTCGTTGTTGACATGCCGTTCTCTTCGCGGCCCTTGTGCAGCGCTTTGTGACCCTCGGGTGAAAGGCGCTATATAAATCGCTATTAGTATTATTACTCACCGCGCCACTGTTTCTTAACCGCTCCGTTCTTAACCGATGGGTCGCGACCCATCAGTGGGGCGCTAACACCCGCTAAGTGGGCCGTGGAGACCAGACCCAAACGGGACAAGTTATTATTACAGCAGAAAGTGGGCCTTGGGAGGTGCAAAAGCTTGAGAAGCCGCCGCTATAGCCGCACTGCTGTCAACCTGATACAGAAAGAAGGGTACCACAAGTGGGCAGGCGCGTCGTACGTACCTCGGTAAACACTTTTTCCTGAGGGAGTCTCATATCATATGTTGCGACACCCGCACTTTCACAGAAACATGATTCCATCCCCACCCACTTTTTCCTGCAACACCCGCGGCTAGAAGTGGGACAGACACTCACCTCTTCTTCACAGGAGACGAGAGGCACGGGCAGGAGCGGCGACTGAGCAGCGGTGTCTCCCGGGGTGTGTCGGTGAAGCAAAGGGCGGACGCAGGGGGTGTTGATGAAACACGGTGACGTTGTTCCCTGCTTGGTCACACGCCGTTTAAGCCACACGCGGAACTTGGCAAGCGCTACGTTTCCGACTCGTGAAGAAGTTCGATTGCCCGACAACGCGGCGGCCCCTCTCTCTCTCTCTGTTGCGGAGTCGACACTGGCTCAGGACAGTCCGTTGTTGTAGCGTACTGTCTATCTTTTTTACAGTAACCACCCTAAATTAGTAACCACTTTAAGTCAATAATTACCCCTGATCCGTGGTTACCGTTTTTATTAATCAATATTTGCTGCGCTCTTTTAAAAAATATTATTACGGATTTCTTTCTATGGACCGGCGTCTCATCCTGGGTATAGCCCTGCCTTTCGCCCTCCGGCTCACTGCAACCCTGTACAGGATTAAGCGGTTTCTGACAATTAATGAATTAATTTATTTCCCGAGCCGGCTTACGAGAAATACATGTTTATTTAATAATTGCCACTTCAGTGACGTGTGGTGAGCTCAATGGCTCGGGAGGGACTGGCTAGTATCAGGAGGCGTTAACATTTAACACAAAGGCTTTCGTGAGCAATGTTACCCATAGTATATATCTTAATGAGTTAGGTAATGTAAAAAAAATAAAGTGTCGTAAACCCGTCTCCACACGACAGAGCCAATTAGCAAGGTTTGACACGTGCCAATTATTTACTGCATCAGCACCCCGGTATGTCGGAGAGCGAACCCACGACATTTACAATGAAGGTTTTCTGGTCCACTCTCCTGGGACTGCTGCCACCGCGACCCTCAGCAGGACAGGCGGTTTAGAAAATGTATGGATGGATGGTACGACGCTTCGCTGACAGTTGCAATCAGCTTCATCAGGAACAAAGGTTCAGCAAAAAAGGTCAATATGTTCAAACATTAACCCACAATATCAACCTAGACAGTATAATAAACCACTGGAGTGTACAGTAAATCGCCGTACGGTAACATACTACCGTATTGAAAATGGTCACAAATTGTAAAAATAACACGGAAAATAAACACACAAGCCACACTATGAACCGTATTGTAAACACAGACAGTACAGTAAACGACTGGTAGTGATTTACTAGACTGTATAGTAAATCACCGTAAACCACTGCAGGCTGCAGAGGAGCAACTGCAACAAGCTCGACATACCCTCTAAATACGTTGAAAAAAAGATACCTCGTATAGCCTTACGATAGTTGGGACGAGTGCTGTTAGGAGTAACACCTATGAAAACCAACACGGCACACGAGAGGGTGGGTGACCAGATCCACTCCCGGCCGCCTCGAAACACACACTCTACACAAACCTCGACAACATCCCTAATTTCTAACGCGTCGCGCATTATTCGCTCAATGTCGAGCGTTATATATCCGATTGCCAGTGCATTAAAACAATAATAATTGCTACATTAAACGCGTGTGCACCTAACCATGGGCACATTTTTTTCCAGTATACAGATGTAAAAAAAAGAGAAAAGGTTTTACCCGTTCTGGCAATAATACAGGCGTTAAGGTCTTCGAAGACTAGACACCTTTCACAAGGCATCAAGTTTGGAAAAACACACAAACATAAATCGTTGTAAAACATGCAAACAATATTCTTTAATTTATCCATTGTCTCTGGTGTGGGACAGTCAGTTTGAAGGACAATGCATAAATTATGTGGTCTGCATGTAGTTTTCTCCTGGTTCGCCGGTTTCTTCCCACAATAAAAAATAATAATTCATTAATTTATGGAACAGAGTGTCTGGAAAATGTTGGCGCCGGCTAACCGTGCGGGTGCCTTCCGTCTCCCCGCATCTCTGCGGGTGTCCTTGTGTCTGAATCATAATCTTTTGGAATGAATACCTTTGACATTGAACAAAAATACGCGCATTTTTTTGTTTACAATTGATAGCACGCACAGTATTCATTCAATGTTGAAGGTGTTCGTTTGAATCGTGAACAACTCATAGGAGTGAGGGGGGGCGTCAGCCACGAGGTCAACCAACGCCAACCCACCAGATAATGCATCCTATATATTATGTTATCGGCGGATTAATGAGGTTTTTTTAGCTGTAGGGGGAAACCGAAGAACTCGGAGAAAACCTACGCAGAATATACGGATAACACACGCGCACACACACACACTCCGCACAGAAAGGCGCCTGAGGTGGGAATCAAACCGCCTCGGGCAGGAACTTCTTTCTGTGCGGCGCGGACGTTACCGCTGCATAGATACCGTCAATTATTATTACGCAAGCGAACGTGTTGCGGTTGGCGGGATCCCGACTCGAGATGCTTAATTCCAGCGTCGGGACGATCAGAGGACGAGGTTTTTACGTGACTTTCCACCGCAATGCAATTTTCGTAGATGTCATCCCTCGCGCCCAGCATCTCGTACTGCGCAACCACAAACATCGCGGTCTCGATCAGCGGCAACATCGGTAGAGTTGACTTACAGAGAAAAGGCAGTCATTTAGAGAAACAGCAGTCCATCCAGACTCATTTGCCGGAGGAGGTCACTCGTGATGGGACTCTGTCCACATCTTTCAAGGATTTGTAAACTCCTCACGCAATCCAGTCTGGTTAAATCCAGGATGGATCATAGGCAGGCAATGTTTCAAGCATATAATAATAACAATAATTTCAATTTATATAGCGCCTTTCACCCGAGGGTCACAAAGCGCTGCACAAGGGCCGCGAAGAGGACGGCATGTCAACAACGAAAGAAAAAAAACAATAAAAACCAAAGCAACAGATGTCATCCCTCGCGCCCAGCATCTCGTACTAGAGAAGAAAGACCATAACTCTGTCCGAGATGACCCCGGAGCTTAACATGCAGGGACAGACCAGGTAGCTCTCAGACAATGTTACACAGCCAATTGAAAGATTACCCAATAATCAGCATAATCATCATCGCCATACACAATAAGGTTTATCAATAGGGAGTTATTCCTTCCCACACGTCCCATTGTATGTGTATCAGATGTTAATTCCCCCCAATAGAGCCAAAGAAATCTTCTGAATCATTCGCAACCTGAATCGCTCAAACAAACATTTTTGGCAGCTTATAAAATGTATAAATTGTATTTACTATTATTCATAGATGAGCTGGACTCACGTCATTTTCAGAAGAATCGTCACATTGAGCAGATTCCTGCCGAATGCCTATTTGACACAAAACACAAACGTTGGGAATTGCTCGCACGAGCCGCTCTTTCAAGATAGCCATGCCAAGCGTTTCTCCTCTCCGTTTCGCAACGTTTTGCCTCCCCACGTTTGAGGCATCAGCATCATGCTTTACCACCAGGCTTCACGTCAAAAGGCTGACAGACTATCGGTCAGAAGGCTTGCAGCGAGAAGCCTGATGGTGGTGCTTCCAACATGGAATGCAAATTGTCGCAAAGAAGGAGGAACGCTCAACAGCGCTATACCGAAAGAGCAGTTCTCGAGATCAATTCTCATACATCAAGCCGTGAGAACCCACATTGATACAAGGTCACGTTGTTAACAGTTGTTGCGAGGCAAGCCCAAGGAGACCGGAGGCTCTACAGTAAAACACATGAGTAGATGAACCTCAGGGTTTAGCCTAGGGTAAACAATGAATTTGCTAAAGTCGTAGATTCAAATGCAAGATTAGGCCCAATTTAATTTCGAGAGTTTTTTTTCCCCCCTTTTACGTGTGTATCTTTACCAAGTCTCTAAAGTGATGCAGTTTATTTGTTAAAGGTAGACTTAAGGGTTACATGATGACCATTATTCCTATTGTGTATCCGCCATAATTTTGCAGCCATGAGCCAGGCCCAGCATGCCCGGCCAGCCAACTTTTAAAATCAAGACCACTCAATTGTCAGCAGAAAAAAAAACCAAAGTTACAAATACCTAAGATCAAAAATATTGGTGGTTTATGTTGCTTGTGTGCTAAATAGATTTTATTTTCAAGGCTACTTGAGTTGTGTGGAAAAAGCGTGTATCTCACGTTAATTACATGACTCCCCGTGGGAAATACATCCTCACTATACGTCGTATTCGATTTAGGTCCTACCTTTCTAGGACGTATCGCGGGCCCCCTTGTACCTTTAACGTGACGGCAAACCAGCAGAGCGATGAGAACTAGCAGTGACATGGTGAGAACAGGGGCCCAGTAGATGTAATGAGCAACGGTCGCAGGCCCAGTTCCTAAAAGGAAAACAAACGCGTTACTTTTCTTATTTGATCCAGAGGCAAATCAAGAACTAGAGCCTGACCGAAACGGATGTTTCGGGGGCTGATATCGATATTTTAGAGCGCAGGAAGGCCGATACACCGGCCGATATACCAGCCGATATCCATAATTTATTAACACGAGAAAATTTAGAATGGCACCAAATAATTGTACTTAAATTAATACATTTACGAACAAAGTATATATTCGGGTGAAAGGCGCTATATAAAATGCTATTATTATTATTTATATTATTTAATTTGAAACAATTACCAAGGTGATCCTACATATTTTTGGATCAGATTACTACAACATCTATTACCTCTAGTGTCAATATAGATAGACCCCATCACAATGTGTTCACATTTTCAATCGTTATAAATAACTTTGCACCTCTCACATTACAGATTTGAGAATTATGGCTTAGATGATTACAGACATGATAATCACGGCTTATAAAGAGGTGCTATAGATGATCGTGTTAATTTGAAAAATGTGTGCAATGCTACGTGTAAATGTTTTTTGTTGTTGGTTGATTTAATTTTTTGTTATTTATGAATCTTGTACATATTTTCATTATTGTCAGCAATTCGCATGTTTGCTGTGTCGCAGGAGTACCGTAAAGAGCTTGCAAGCTCACTGGGTATTTTTCCTGCTGTAATAATAATCTTCTATCTATCAGTGGGGGGGTATCGGCCTATTTAACTTCCCGCTCTCTAAAAACATCAGCATCGTTATCGGACAAAATCCATATCAGTGGACCTCCAGTCGTCTCCGTACCGGCTCTTGTCACGTTCACCATCACGACGTCGCTCGACTCCGTCTTTGTCTCTCCACCCACGGTGTTGGAGACCCGGCATGCGACCGCGTCACCCTCCGAGGCGTCGAGCAGGGTCCAGGTTTCCGCGTTGATCCCGGACTCCGTGACCTCCGCGAGTTCACGGAGACCGGGGAAACTCCGGTTCCCCCGGAACCACGAGTACGAGATGGGTAGGGAGCCCCGGGGCGAGACGCAGCTCAGGGTCAGGGGGGCCCCCTCGCGCCACGCGGGCGTCTTGAAGAAGACGTACGGCTTCGACACGGACTCTGAGACACACGCGGCGGAGGGGCGGGGAAGGCAGCCGATGAGAGGCCTGAAAATTATCGTTGACCTGCTGCAGGCCGAGGCCTATTATATACGCGTAGTCCTCGTTTTATGCGGGGGATAGGGGACAAGAGTGACCTCGGATAACAAAACTCGTGGACACTGGCAGCACCTGTACAAATACCTAATACACCCCGGAGATGATGATCATAATAATAATTTTACTTTTATAACGCGCACATATTCATTCACTGTCGAAGGCACTCACGCGACGAGAGAACGACTCAGAGGCGCGAGGAAAACGCAGAGAGGCGGAGGAGGCAGCCAGGCGGTTTTGCCGGCGCCATATTGCTACACACTGCTTCCTATATATTATGATGTTATCGGCCAAATAATTAACGAGTTTATTTTTTTAAATTACGGGGGCAAACCGGAGAACCCGGAGGAATCCCATGCAGAACAGGGGGAAAAAACACACCAACTCCACACAGAAAGGCGCCCGAACCGAGATTCGAACGAGGGGCCTTCTTGCTGCAGATGTTACGACTGCGCCACCCTGCCGCCCAGACCACAGGCAAGGCGGACCAGGCGTGTAGCTTATCGGCGGAAACTCACGATTAATCACGCTCAGGTAGAAATTCTCGTTGTCCTTCCACACACTGCTGCCGTTGAGCGTCCAAAACACCTGCAGGCCGTACACGCCGCTGTCCTCCGGCCTCAGCTCGAGCAGCAGGAACTCGACGGGGCTCGCGAAGCCGTCGGTGGGCCTCATGCGATCCTGATAGAGGAGGTCGGCGTCGTAGGCGACGCTCCAGCGGAACGTGGCCACCTCCAGGTTGGTGATCCAGTCGACCCGGCGCGCCTTGTAGAGCGACGCGTTGGCGGGCTCGCAGCCGCGTGCCATCACGATGTCGAACTGGATGGAGGCCGAGCGGCCGAGCGCGCCCTCGGTCGTGTTCGGATGCGCCCGGATCTTGCATTCTGAAACGCGGAAATCGACTTGATTTTTTACGACGGCCTCACGTTACGACGAAATGACTTGAAACGGGACGATCAAAAGATGCTTTGGTCAGATGGGGCTACAAGACCGGCCCAACCACCTGTGAATGTGGAGAAGCAGACCATACTATGGAACACTGCCTTGTCTGTGCTCTACTACCCAACCTCTGCAGCTCAAAAGACCTTGCGGAGTTCAATGAAAATGCAAGGGGCTGTGTAAGGAAATGGGAAACTGTAATTTAACCATCGCGCTTCGAAGAATCGCAAAGAAGAAGAAGACTTTGCGATATGCACTCTGTAAGAATATTAGGATCACCATCCATCCATTTTCTAAACCGCTTGTCCTGGTGAGGGTTGCGGTAGCAGCAGTCCAAGGAGAGTGGACCAGACATCCCTTTCCTCAGCAACAGTCCAGTGGTGTACTTTTACCAAGGCAGTTTCAGTACTATGGCCGAGTCTGAACCCAGATTGAAAGGGATCGAGGAGGTCATTGTTAAGAAGATGTTTCTGGAGTTGTGCAACTACAGCACGTTCAAGGACCTTTGAGGTGAACGGTAGATTTTAGATGGGACGATAATTATCAGGGATGCTACAATCGAGGCCAGGTTTTTTTAAGAAGGGGAGTAACTGCGGCACATGTGAATAGTGGGGGAAAGATTCCAGAGTGGAATGAGTTATTGAACATATCAGTGACGTACGTTGCAAGGGGATAGCCGTATCAAGCGCTCCCCCTCTCTCCTTTGTGAAATTTCGCGTCATGTTGGAGGCATCTGCAAAGGAGAGAGGGGGAGCGTTAGACACGGCTATCCCGAAAGAACAGTTGTGGAGATCATTCCCTCACATCAAGCCGTGAAAAGGCATATTAGTGCATTTTTTGGCTTCTAAATAAATTAGTATATACATTGGAAAAATCGAGTTGGGAAAACGTGTCTGTGGTATCCAACCAGGGTTGTAGGCGTTCGGAATTTTCCACAATCCTTGAACCACAGTTGCTTTGGATTTTTCCACTGATAAGGGCTCCGACAACACGTCGGCAGATTTTAAGGGCTGTGTTTTTCAAGGTGGTGAGATTTATTATCAGATCTCAAAATTAGTTCCACTTTCTGACATAACTCTGTTACCGGTTTGTCACAGCTTGATGAATGATGAGAATTGCTCTCTAGAGCTGCTGTTGCAACTAGGCAGAAATATTTACTGTAATAGGGATTTAAAGTGGCTCATCGATGATAGTGACTGTAGCCTCAAACTCACAGCAATATTGTTCCAAAAACCAGGGGCAGCCACCACAAAAGCTTTTTTCCTCAAATCTCGTGCCACCGGCTTCTTAATAATAATAATCTGTGTTTATATAGCGCCTTTCCTACACTCCGGTTCAAAGTGCTTAACAAGACAGTTAAAAATCGAACGATAAAATAAAAATGCTAATTTATGAAAATAAGTTTTGAAAATAAGTTTTGAGAGAGGGAGGCATTTGTGACAGACTCGGGCTGAGTTCCACAATCGTGGGGCTCAAGCGCAACAGGCTGCGTCTTCCTCTTAATGTATTACACACAGATACATATCGATACATAGATATATATATAGATACGCATACAAACACAGACACATCACATAAATACAAACATATGTTTACATACACAAGAGGCTGGCCCCTCCGTTCCTCTTAACGTATGTATCATTCATAGACACATATACATCAAGATATTTACACAGAGATACATATACTTAGACATAGACACAAACATAAATACATAAAGATACACACACATATATACGTAAAGATACAAATACACACAGATAAATAGATAGAGGTACAAATACAGATTCACATTTTCAATTGTTATAAACACTAGACTTTACATCTATCAAATTACAGATATGATAATGGTTGCTTAGATGATTACAGACGTGATAATTATTGCTTAGATTAGCTGGAGATGGTAATGTAACATTGGGAATAGGTGTTTAAGTAATCTGATCGAAGAACCTAAGCCTTTTTCACATTACCTAGTTGGATGACATCGTTCAAAAACAAATAAAGAGATGTGTTTATGAAATTATAATGTTCAAATTCGTGACGTTTTATAGTTGTTGCAAAATTAATAGTAAATACTTTGATGATAGAGTTGTTAATTTAAGTACAATTATTTGGTGTAGTTCTAATTTTTTCTCAAGTTAAATAATTATGGATAATGTGTTGTATATTGGTCAGAGTAATAATAATAATAGCATTTATAGAGCGCCTTTCACCCGAGGGTCACAAAGTGCTGCACAAGGCTGCGGAGAGAACGGCATGTCAATAACATCAGGACAGATAAACTGAGAGTCAAGTAATCACGATAAACCATAGGACATAGATCATAAAGACAGCAGAAAAATCTAAATAATAACAGTAGCAGCCACAGAGAGCCTACCATCCGAGGGCCACAAAGCGCCGCACAAGGCGGCGGAGAGAACGACAAACCAACCACGACAGAGAACGG
>JAZEWU010000046.1:2270328-2281864 GCA_036362915.1 Geotria australis | reverse complement strand
TATCGGCATCAGTCGGATATCGGCAGAAGCATGGTGGAGAACTGCAAGGCCGCCACCACGGCCATTTGAACGAGCCTTCTGATGGAATGTGAAGTCTCGCGGTAAAGCCTGATTTAATGTGAGAAAATCGTCTTGATGATGCCAGGTTTCTGTGAGGCAAAGTAGGTCCAGACTGTTGTCTGAGATCAGCTCGGCAATAAGTGGGGCTTTCTCAGAGTTCAGAGAGCGCACGTTGAGCAGAGCAAGGTGGGTTTCGGTGGCAGGCAATGTTTGTGCTGGTAGAGGAACATTAACGAACGGAATTTTTGTCAAGCAACGTCGAGCTGCAACCGATCTATCTTGTGGAAGCCTCTGTAGATGATACATAGGGCTTAATACGGGGATGGGAGTAGGGAAAGTAACTGTAGGCAGAACAGAGGGCTTTTTAGTGCCACCTACCCGGTGAATGTAAGGGGGACGTCGGAGTACCCTAAGCTCACGGCAAACAGCCAAAAGGCTGGTGGAGGAATCAAGCTCCTCAGAGCTGCGGAAGTGTAAGTTTTCATCGTGAACAGGGGCCTGATGTAACACATCACTACACTATAGGCTGTAAGGGTAAATTATAAAGACTATTGACAGTAAGTGTTAGAGATAGAAGGCAAAGGGATAGAAACAGGAGTCTCACAATATTTGAAAAACCAAAGCAAACCGCATAAAAACCACAGAAAACGCGATGTTACACTACAATCGAAGAAGAATGTAACGAACAAAACTTAAAATATGAAGAATAAACTTAATAATACGTGATTTTAATCAATTAAGAAAATAATTAATGGCTGAAACCTATACCAGGGAACAGCAGCCTGGGCGCAGTAAAACTAACTTTAAAAATATATCAATTATTGACTAGATCCTAAAGAAATGCTCAAGAGGTATTGACTAAAAATATATCAATTATTGACTATTACATCTGTAATAATAATAATAGCATTTTATAGAGCGCCTTTCACCCGAGGGTCACAAAGCGCTGCACAACGACAGAAAAAACCCAACCTATTAAAAAAAACAAAGCAACAAAAAATAAATGATTAAGGCTGCTTCGAATACACTGAAAGGTCGTGAAACTGGCAATCTTAAGAGCGGCAAAAATCTGATGTCTAAATGTTGAAGGGCTGTCTGCAGCTAAAGAAGAACTTGTCGCAACGGGGAAACTATCATACAACCATCACTCTTCGAAGAATCGAATCGAATTCGACTGACTATTATATCTCTAAATGTTGAATGGCTGTCTGCAACTAAAGAAGAACTTGTCGCAACGGGGAAAACTATCATACAACCATCACTCTTCGAAGAATCGAATCGAAAATTCGACACCCCTCCTTAGAACCCCCACACTTTTAAAATCGCTTCTCCCACCCCCCCTGGTTCCATTGGACGCGTCCCCTTGGTCACGGTGCCCGGGCCAGGGTGGCCGAGCTTGGTGGCCCGGGCTAGGTGCCCTCTGGGGCCGCCTCGTTGCCACCAGCCAGAGCCGAGTAAGCCACGTAGACTCGGAAGGCGGCGAAGGCCGAGGCGAGGAAGCAAGCCGCGCCGCCCAAGTACCACCAGGTGAATCCTGGCTCGGCGCGGCCGTGCACGAGACACACGAGCCCCGAGGCGAGCAGGCTCAGCAGGGACAGGACCTGTAACCACAGCGGGGGGCAGCCACCCACCAGGCCTGCCATCGCCAGACCTGCGGACAGAGAGAGACACGGGGTGGTTCGAATTCGATTCGATTCTTCGAAGCGTGATCGTGCCATCTTTTAAGGCGAGTGCTGTGTGTGCGCGGTTTCTGACAATGGATGGATGGATGGATCTATCTGTTGGGTCGCAGGAATCCCCTAAAGAGCTTGCAAGCTCGCTGGGTATTTTTTCTGCTGTAATAATAAACATCTATCTTTCTATCTGGCTTTGGCGATTCTCCTGCTCATGACCTGATTTCTGCGTGTGATGTGTGAATTTGTGTCCGCCTCAAGGTGCACCTGGCCTGGCACAGGCGCCGTGGTGATGTCACCGCCACGTAGTGGCGAATGGCGGTTGTTGTTGTTGTGTGTAGGCCTCGCGTGCCATGTCGCCCTTCATAAGTGCTGCTCGCTAACGGCACTTGACCCTACAGCCTATTAAGGCTATAGGGGGGATCCAGCCTTTCCGACACTTGACCCTACATTATGTTAAGGCTATACGGGGGATCTTTGTCTCTGTAGGCTTTCCTGTGCCGGCCTCCCTATGAGATCCGCTAATTGCACTTGACCATACAACCCTTTAAGGCTACGCGGGGGATCTTTGTCTTTGTGTAGGCTTTCACGGCTAGACGATTGAGAACACCTGACATCGGTGGAACCATCAAAGGGTTAAGTTGTAGGTTTAGATCTAAGGATGGGTTGGTAAGGATACGAGTCGAGGTAAGGATAGGAGCAAGGAAATGGGGTAGAGCTAAGGATAGGGGTTAGGGTCGTGGGTAGATATAGGCGCAGATATAAGGATTGGGATAAGTACAGGGGTAAGAGGTAAACATAGGACATATAAGGATCGAAGTTACGGTGTTGATTCGCAGCCTGAACGCGAACGTGTGGCGACAAACCCCGGAGTGAACCAACACACAAGCTCGTGCTCACAACGTTGACGCGTTAAAACACACGTTTACATCACAGCCTCCGGGCCTCGCTCACCTGACGAGGGACGCTTCCCTGTAAACACGGACAACGCTGCGGGCAACCAACGGGGGGAAACCCCACGGAGACTCAGGGCGTCTCGCCGCCGATGGAGGCAGAGGCGTTGACCCGGCCAGGCTCCGTTGTTCCCCCCGACTCTCCCAGGCCAGACATGGGGGGGGGGCTTCCTTTATCTGCGGGGCGCGGATTAAATCGATCGCTCAAGTCGCCACATAATCCGATTATTCTGATGCTCGTCTCTGACGTGGCCCGAGTTTCCAGTGGCGTCACACCGGCGCCCGTGCCAGGCCAGGTGCACGTTGTGGGTTCGCTGCGGTGGTAGGTCCCACCGTACTTTGGGTTACCGGCTCGGGAAAACCTGCTCAATGTGATTTCGAGCTATCGGCGAAACGTATAGTATTACATCGTAAATGTTGTGCGTTCGCTCTCCAACACAACAGCGTGCTGAAGTAGTAAAGAATTGTATTACGTGACCCTACCCATAAAAGGGGGTATATTATAAATCATTACGTTTACCTGTAAAACTGATGAAGCGACTTCAGTTCAGTTCCATCTGCGCCGCGTCCCCCAACACTCAAGAGACGTGACGCACTCTTCCCTCTTCCTCGTCCCTCGCAATCAGGACAATTACAGTCAATTAGTGTAATGGACTCCCCCCGCAAAACGCGCGAGAGAAAGCGGGAGAAAGCGATTTTCTCTCTGGGATCCTCTCCACGGGAGCCGCGGATTAACTCGGTTGAGTGACCCCCTCCTCTGTCCGTGGCGCCTCCCCTTCCTCCGGCTACACAGTCAGCTGCTGAAGACTCACGGGGGAGGGTCACCGCTTGTCATTGGAGTCCCATTAGTCGATTGTCTTGTGTTCGTGCGAATTGTTTAACACGTTGAGAACAGTCGCAGTTTGCCTTGTGATGAGCCGACGCTTCTGAAATGCATTCGTAGAAGGGCTGTGGAAAAAAACACCTTTAACGCGTCGCGTGGAGAGAGGTAGTTGTGGCAAGGATGCGTCATTATCACTAATGTGTAATAGTTTTTGTTGTTGGTCGATTTAAATTTTGGTTATTTATTAATCTTGTATATATTTTAATTATTGTCAGCAATTCGCGTGTTTGTTGCGTCGCAGGAGTCCCGTAAAGAGCTCGCAAACTCACCTGGTATTTCTCTGCTGTAATAATAAACATCTATTTGTAGATCAATGGCAGTCATTAAAATAAGAGATGCCCCGGAGTCACGGCTGGCTTTTGTATAAAATGTTTATTGTATAAAAGTCAGTAAAGTGCTCGTGAACAACACAAACGGCGGATTGGCGGCTGTCAGTCATGGGAGCGGAGCCTCGGAGACGTCACGACAACTCCTGTAAACACCAACCGCGCCGCGCCTGCGTGTTGCCACCTCCCTTCTCGAGACCCGCTCCCCCATCATCCTCTTCTCCTCGCACTTCGTCGACGGAGCGAAGACGGAACCAAATTAAAGGTGAATCGAAATAGCAAACGTCGGGCGAGCGAGCACCCCCGCAAGCAAATAAACTCTCAAAGATACCCCCCCCCCCGCGAGTTGGACGCGTCTCCTCCCCGTGGTGATGGATGGAGGAGACGGGAGGGAGACGCCTCGTGGGAACGGAGGGTGAGGCAGGCCGCTAGGTGGGTAGCGTCCTAGTCAGTGAGGGGCGAGCACTAGAGCCCTATCCACGCTAGCCACCCAGACTTAACCTCAACACTAACCAGGTTAGCCACAGAACCGTGAACCAACTCTACCAGCTAACAATAACATCAACCCAAACTCTCTATCTGACCACAAGAGTCAATCAAACCCTATCCCGAACCTTTAGCTCGCCCCAACACGACTCCCACAGATAGAAACTTCATCCGTCCCCCCTGCCTCAATTCCCACGGTTTGCCTGCGTTTCACTCTCGGGTGCTCAAATAACTCGATTTCCCTTCTTTTCGGGAAAACAGGAACAAAAACGTTCCAAAGCGCGTCCGGTCGCCGCTCGCCCGCCCGCCCGCCTCGCGGCGGTCTGTCCGCGCCGCGTCACATCGTCCCGCCCGTCCGCACACCGAGAACCGAGCGCTCGAAATAATTTTCACAGCCGCTGCCGACACGGAGTTTGAATTCGACCAGGAGCGACTTTCCGACAGCGAGGGTCGCGGGGCCCCAGCGTTGGCAGCAGCGGTGCCACCCAAGGCCCTTCCCGGCTCCGTCATCCGGGGACGAGCGTGCCAGGGCCGACTTGCGTGGAAGCGTTGGCGCCGTCAGAGGTGGTTCTGCTGCACTTTCAATTTGGAACCACGTGCCCACCCCAGCCATCTGCGCTGCAGACTTCCTGCTCGACACTCAAGGCCCCGCTTCTCCGGGTACTCTCTCTGCATCTCTCTACACCGATACGCACACTTGTTTCGGTACGGTGTTCTGAGAAGTGCTCGCATGTCGAAGCCGTGCAAATCCACGCTCTCTCGTGCACGTCTGTGTCCCCTTTAGCTTCAACTGAGGCTTCTCGATTCGGAACGCTCCCCAATCGGTGGCCAAATCGGGCCGCTTGTCGGAGTCGTCGGCGCGAACTCTCGCGGACAGCAGCGGAAACCTCGCCCTGCATCGGAATCGATGTCAAATCTAACTACCTTAAAATAATATTTCATTAGTTTCTTACACGGTATCTATCACATGCCGATCAATGTTTCCCCCCCAAAACTGCAATTGCAAGCGATGGGGTATGTCGCCCCCATAATTCATGAGGTGGAGATTTTCAACCATCTACACGCGAGAACCCAGTTTAATGACAGTCGAGGGACGTCTGAACCCTTGATTCGAACCCAGGATCGGGGGGTTTCTGACACGGCGATTATAAACCCGCTCTGGCCACCTCTGTTACACCCTCGGGTGGTGCCCACGAAGGTTTCTCCGCTCCGGGCCCCAAGAGTGAACGCGGAGGCATCGATCCACGCGGGGTAACGAAGCTGCAGCAGCACGACGGTTCGGAGACACGCGCGAGAAGCAGCGAGAGAGCGAGCGGCTGTGAAGACGGTGCGCGTCGCTTTATCCGCGCACGCATCGACGGCTCCCGATGTCCGTCAGAAGCCAGCCACCCGCTCGCATGCGCGTCGAGGCGGTGCTCACCTCCTAACAGCGCTCGTTGAGCTAGCCCCCCACAAAACGGTGCTTGTTTTATCGGCCCGGGAGGAGATGATGGGCCGAGTGAATTCTCGTGCCCCTCCTCCTCCTCCTCAACAAGGATTTGAATTCCCTCATCGAGCCACCGCGTGTCTGTTCCGCGCCGCGATTCCGTTAGCGAGGGCACCGGCCACAGATGCGTCCCCACAGTTTGTGACTACAGTCACCTCACACACACACACTTAACACAGTCTATTTGGACTTTTTGACTCTTGGGCAAGTGCTGTTAGCGAGCACCTACTAAGGCCGTCACAGACAAGACAGTGTGGCCAGAAGCACTCCTGGCCACCATCGTATCTTCAGTGCTAAGGTTCACACATCATAACAGATACGCAAGGCCGAGTCGACCTAGGGGAGAGGCACGGACTGGACTGCTGCCGACGCTGCGCGCGGCCAGGAATCGAATCCAGATTGCCGGAACCACGGCTCAGCGTGAGCAGCATCGCCCCCTCACCGTTCCGCGCGCACACACACACACACGTGTGCACATACGGCGAGCCTGGCTCACCAGACTCGTCATCCCCACCGGGTGTCAGTGTCTCGACGTTACGAGGTCGTGCTGCCGAGACCGCCGCAGACCCAGCCCGAGTTCCACAGCGACGCAAACCACCAGCTCGCGGGCAACGCACCGTATGGCTGCATCGAGTCTGTCGCGTCAAGGGAGCGGCACAGCTTTACGTGTCGTCGGCAGCCAAATATAATTGAGTCATTTTCTATAGACAGTCGGTGCCGTTCGTCTGGGGGAAGAAGCATTGCCCACTGCCGAGACTCCCTTTCAAGAGGGTCTTGCCTCGCCACGCTCGGTCGGTCGGTTACTTTTTAACGCGCGTTGCCGCACGCGTCGGATTAAACCCCTCGAGTCTCCGCGGGAGACTCGACTCGCGGGAAAGCGGGACAAGCGTGCAAAAGGTCCGCACATCGTTACGGCAGCCCGATCGGCGGCCCGATCGCCGCGACGCTGGTACAGCAAGCGGCGTCGCCGCGCCGCCGTCTATTTTTCCCGGCCGCCTCGCAGCGAATGGCGCCACTGGTCGCTCGTCGAAGAGCGGGAGCGCAATTGCATAGGAATGTGTCCGCCCGATTGGAGCGGCATTCTCCCCGCCTGGCGCCAGCCCCGTCGGCAAGAGCGCCGTCACGGCGACGGCAATGCCACCCGTTCTCCTTCGCTCACAATGTTCGCCGTTGGCGGTGCCGCTTTGCGGAGTGAGCGAAAAAAATCAATCTCGGGAGAAGGTCCGGAGGAGCTCCGTGTAAAAAAAAAAAAAAACTAAATTATAACACTGTTGAAGTTACAGCCGTACTTTTGTTTGGACTGAGATATATACACACACACACGTTTTAAACAATTATGAAAATAATAACTGTGGTGACAACTGAAAGGTTTCAGAGAAGAACGAAACGCGAGTCGGGTGACCCCGGCGTGACCCAAGCATCTGGGTCCCGGGGGCCGAGACTAACGAGGGGCCCGTGGCAAGCGCGATCACAACCAACGGCCAAGAAAACAACAACACAAACGATCGACAGCTGGATGTGTATTAACTTAGCGAGCACCTCTACTCCGCTGCCCACAGCACCGCATGGGAGACAGGCCTGGGTCGCGCCAGGGGAAAAAGCTGAACGGAGCTCAACCCGAAAAAAATCAGCCGCAGCGACTGCCCGGACAGCTCCGCCGTCGCTAGTTTACCCGAAAATGATTACCCCACACTCGATCCGTTTCGTGTGTATAAACGCCAAATGCCTCCGCCATGCAATTGCATCTTCCTTAAGCGTGACATAGTTTCCGTTTGACAATAACGGGCGACTCGGCTATCTCGGTAGCGGCATCTTGGCACATTCTCCTTTCAATCTAAAGTCGCTCGGCCGGGATGGAACTTGAAAGCCGAGGTCCCCCTTTACTCCGCCACGTCCGGTGGCCTCGCTCTGCATTAAACGAGACTCACGACTGGCGCCGGGTAGGGATTGGGGGTTTGGGACGTTAAAGCTGTCGGCGCCGGATAACGAGACAAGCTGGGGGGGGGGGGAGGGAGGGGGAAACTTCTCTGCGGAAACCCCCCCCAACCAAACCAAGGCACAAATCCGACCAGTGCTGAACCCGGGTGGGTGAGTAGTGAGCGAGGAGCGCCGCTACGTGGGCGATTCAAACGCAAACCGGGGGTGGATGATCGGGCGCCGGGAACTTGCGGGCGCGGGGGGCAGTGAGGAGGAGGAGGAGGAGGGGGGTTTGTGCGGTACTAGGATGCCGCCCCGACCAGGCCGAGCGGGCCCGCTTCGCGGCGCTGCTGGCCCCGCGTCGACGCGCGCCGCTTCGCCAGCCGCGACTTTGCCGGCGGCGAGAGGCTGAACGGGCAGAAGGGCCGGGTCGCCGGAGGCCGCGACGGAGGCCGGCTGGAGGCGGCCGGGCTGCCGCCGGGGAAGCAGGCGCCCAGCGACCACTCCTCGTCTTCCTCCTCCTCGTACTCTTCGTCGCGCTGCTCCAGCCGCCGCGTCACGGCGAGGGCGTCCGCCGTGAACTGGGTCAGATCCTTGGCGCTGGCGTTCCTGTGCGTGGGGGCGAGGGGGGCAAGAGACGGTGGGTTTTTTTTTGGTTAAACGCGGCAGGGTGGCGCAGTGGTAACACATCCGCAGCTCACAGAAAGAACGGTCTTGCCCCGAGGCGGTTTGATTCCCGCCTTGGGTGCCTTTCTGTGTGGGGTTTGTGTGTTCTCTCTCTCTCTCCCCCCCCTGTTCTGCGAGGGTTTCCTCCGGGTTCTCCGGTTTCCTCCCACAACTAAAAAAAAAACTCATTAATTAGTTGGCCGATAACATCATAATGTATAGGAAGCAGTGTGTGGCAAAATGGCGCCGGCAAACCCGCCTGGCTGCCTCCTCCGCTTTCCTCGCTACGCCTCTGAGGCGTTCTCTCGTCGAACGAATACCTTTCACATTGAATGAACATGTGCGAGTTATAAATGTAAAATTATCAAAGTTATTAATAATAATTATTATTATTTATTATGGTGACACGGGTTCTCACCTGAGAAGAAGCTGTGGGGTGGACAGGGTCTGGTGAGGGGCATCCTGCAGAGACAAAACAATCCCGGCGTCAAACTCCTCAACAGCAGCACGGGGAAGTGTTGTTGATCCGCAGTGTCTTGTCGAGGAATCAACGAGAAGAACACCTCAATCCACTGCTGGATGAGGGTCTCCGCATGCCTGCGCCCGCGTCGGGTGTGTGTACGCACGTCGCTCACCCCTGCCACCCACGGGTGGCGAAGCACTTGCGCGGCGCTCAGCCGGGCCTTGGCGTCGGGCAGCAGCAGGTTGGAGATGAGGTGCTTGGCGGCGGCCGAGACGTTCTTCCAGTCTTTCTCCGGGAAGCAGTAACGCCCGGCCTGGATGCGCTCAAACAGCATCGTCTGCGCGCACACACACACACGTGGGCGACGGTCTAATGAATAATTTTACATTTATAACGCGCACATATTCATTCAATGTCAAAGATACGCATTCAACGAGAGGACTCGGAAGCGTAGCGAGGAAAGCGCAGGGGCGGAGGAGGCAGCCAGGCGGTTTGCCGGCGCCACATTGCCACACACTGCTTCCTACATATTGTATTGTTATCAACCTTGCTCCATCACAAGAAGCGTCTTAACGCTCGTCCATCAACTGCTTCGACAGTGCCGTTCGTCGCGGGCCCCACTTGTCGCCTCGGCTCCTTCGGGCGTGTGCGAAAGTCGTGGGCCGTCCGTGAGCGCGGACCGGCGCGCCTGGCAAGGCGCGGCACGAACCTGGCAAGCGTGGCACGCCTCCCCGCGCTCCCAGCCGCAGTCGCTGCCGCAGTTGCCCACGAATGGCGGCGCCCCGCTCAGCATGATGTACAGGATGACCCCGAGGCTCCACAGGTCGCAGCGCTTGTCGTAAATGGATGCCTCCTCGCTGAACGCCTCCACCACCTCCGGCGCCATGAACTCCGCCGAGCCGCACTGCAGGCCGCGACACGCCACAGTCGCCACCGTTAAACGCGGGATTCTCGTCGGTCGCGGCGCGACGGTCGCGATAGCCGGCGGGCGACAGCCGCGACCGCGGTTTTACCGTCACAGCACCACCGTCACCCCAACCGGCAGGATAGTGGTCACGTGTGCTAACCTCAGCCCAGACTGTAGCCCCATCCAGAACACGACAAAAACTGCTGCCGACTACTCGTCCTGTAGATGGCATATTAGTTGCGCATCTTGTCATCTATATCTGCACTATATTAGTTCTATTTGCACTATACTTGTTGTAATTATAGTTTGTGTTATAGATCTGTGCCTTGTTATTGTCCCCCCCCAACCCCTAGTTTAGCTTAACCTGTAAAGATAAAAACATTTCAGTATTCTGGTTTTTTTTAATCCTAGTATTTTTAAACTCTTGTTGTTGTGTTCCAGTCCATGTATTTGCCAACACCGGGGGTCTGAGAGAAACGGCATATCGATCGTCTATATACCCTGTACATATGGCAGAATTGACGATAACGTTGAACTGAATTGAAATCCCCACGGGTTAGCGTTACGAGTCGCTATCGGGCCGCTAGGAGGCGGCGGGAGCCGTCTCTCTCCCACGCGGCCGGCCGGTCCCACGCGTCACAACACTGCGTGGGAGCGACGGGGGCATATCGAGCGAGTCACCGGCAGCATCACATCCTCGCAGCTCAACGGCTGGAGCCCGACGCCGCTATAAGTGGCCCGCGACTCAACCGCAGCGGCCCACTCGCCCCGAATTAAACGACACAGTGGTGGGTGGTGCGGTCTTGAGATTATTATGATAGCGGCTATTTATAACGCACACATGTTTAATTCGATTTCGAAGGTGTTCATTTCACGAGTGGGCTGAGGAGAAACGAGGAAAACCGCAGACAGGCGGACGAGGAAGCCAGGCCGGTTTGCCGGTGCCAACAATGCCACACGCTGCGTCCTATTTATATATATTATGACGCAGAACAGGTGGAGAGAACACACAAACTCCACGCAGAAAGGCGCCCGAGGCGGGAATCGAAATACCTCGGCCAAGACCATTATTTCTGTGATGTTACCACTGCGCCGCTCTGCCGCCCAATGTCTTCGGACTCCTTCTGGACTAAGCCCCTACAAGCTAAATATAAAGAGCGCGTGCACCCACGCCAGCGGCGGTCATTAACGATGAGGCCGCCGGGGTGACGTTACGAGCTTGCAAGCTCACTGGGTATTTTTCTGCTGTAACAAATAACACGATCAAGAAGAGTGACCACACGGCAGACGAGAAACGGAGCGAGTCCGAGAGGACGTCCACCGTTGAGACGGAGCGATTAAATCGCCTCGCGTGGTGCGGGTGCGATTTCTAGTGAGCGAGCATCGATCCTCAAACGGAGATGAACTCTGAGCATCTTGATTCGTGCCGACCACGTGTTCTTCCCACAACGGCATTATAATAAACAACGACAGACAGCTTCCTCTACACCCACTCCCTTAGCACAAAGACAAAGATCCCGCGTATAGCCTTAAAGAGACATTTGGGGCAAGTGCTGTAAACACGCACTTTTGAAGGGCGGCACAGTATACAAAAGGGTGTGGATGGCCAGAACCACGCACGACCGCCTTTGTCTCTACCATTTCGATGTTTACACAGTGCACCAGTTACTCATTTGAGGCCGAGTCGACCTAGGGGAGCCTCGTGACCGGTTCAGA
>JAZEWU010000046.1:2257376-2270254 GCA_036362915.1 Geotria australis | reverse complement strand
GCGGTGACGTCACCACGGTGACTGTGCCAGGCCATATGCACCTTGAGGCTACACACAAGACACAAGCACACACAGCCATTCACAAGCATGCAGACACACTAGGCGGGGCACACAGGCCCGAGGTATTGTTGACTTAGTTTTTTTCTTGGCTGCGGAACTTTTTGGACAGAACCTTAACCCCCTCCCAATCCCTATTCCACCCACCACTGTCAGCCAGCCATCTGTGCATAACCCTCCACCCCCCAGCACTCCTCCCCTCCTCTTCCCGAACAACTAACACGGGCTACTCCCCCCCCCACAGCCTCAACCGTCCAATCAGACGCGCTCGCTGCGGTACACAATAGTGCAGCTGCCAGGGAGGCACGTACAACACGCAGAGAGAGAGAGCACGGGTTCAATCCGGCACAGATCCAGTCACATCCCGTCTCAGTGTCGCCCTCCCCGCGTGACCTCCGATCCAACTCCCAGCCTCCGCAGCCAACACCCCGCACCCGCTCCCAACACGCTCCCTGCATGTGCCCACGGCTGGGAAGAGTGCCGTTTGTGAGCGCCTATAAAGGGCCTTCACGGAATATGCGATGGTTGTGTTATTGTACCACCTCCCCCCCACGACCCCCAGCTTAGGTTAACTTGTACATATAAAAACATTGTCAGTATTCAGATTTTTTTTATCCTAGTATTTTTAAACCCTTGTTGTTGTGTTCCAGTCCATGTATATGCCAACACCGGGGTCTGAGAGCAACGGCATTTCGATCCTCTATATGTCCTGTACATATGGCAGAATTGACAATAACGTTGAATTGAATGTGTAGTCGGCATCAGGCCCAGCCACATTTGTCTCTTCATTGTTTAAGTGGATAAGCCGACTTAGGAGAAACCCAGGACAGATTCATATTTGTGCCACTGACGTGGGAATCAAACTCAGGTCGCCAGGTCCTTTGGACGGTACATTAACTAATACGTTACCACTACCCTCGAAAGTGACTGCCGCACAGAGACACGCCGATCCACACCCACCCCCAGCCTCTCTTCGCAACTTAATGCCAACGCAGCAATTCACTCGCTCCCATTAAAAATTCTTTCACAGCCACCCATCACACAACTCTCCCCCACTCCCCTCTCTCCCCTGCCCTTCTCCCCATGTGCCCCCATCTCTCTAGCCCTCTCCCCGAGGCCATGGCAGATGTTGCGTATTAGCGCCACGGGGGAAACAAAGCGAAGGCGGGCTGCACAGCTTGTCCCACGAACCGAAGGGGGGCTTGTGCGTCACAGGCGCGCGCCCGTGAATGCCTCTCCCTGTGCTACGCAACATTCCTGCAGAAACAAAATCTGTTTTCCCCCCCCCAACAGCAGCAGCCCTCCGTGCCGTTGACTTCTCACGGCGCGAGAGTCCGTGGCACGCGAGTCCGTGGCACGCGAGGAGCGATTTGCGGGTGCGAGGGAATCGTGTGTCGAGCGCTCGTAACCGCGGCCCCGACTGGAAGCTAACGGAAATCCCAGACGAGCTTGCGCAACGGACTCCCGTGATGCACCACGAATGTTTCACATCGCTGCCCGTTTCTAATAAACATCTGCAGTTAGATTTTTTTCAATCGATTGAATGAAAAAAAACCTCACAATCCAGGGCACAGTGCCACAAAAAGCACGAAGCTCAGCCTGTTGCCTACATAGATTGCTGGGCAGGTGCGAGCTACTGTGAAGGCCGGCACCAGGACAGAAGGGAATGGGTTACAGCTCCACGCTCAACGGAGTTTGTTTCCCCAGTGGTGATGTTTGAACACCACAGCAGTTACTAATTTAAGGCCGAGTTGACCTAAGATAAGTCCAGGAACGGTTCAGATATTATTCACCGATATTTGCCAAGAGCAGCAATTGAAGTTTCATCGCAGGGTGCATTGCAGTGTGCTATCCACTGCACTGCCACCTCCCGCCCACTAAGTAGTAATAATAATAGCATTTTATAGAGCGCCTTTCACCCGAGGGTCACAAAGCGCTGCACAACGACAGAAAAAAATAAAATAAAAACCAAAGCAACAAAAAATTAAATGATTAAGGCTGCTTCGAATACACTCAGAGGTCGTGAAACTCAGCCACACACAAACACAGCAGTGTGGTTGTTGGATGGGAAGAGCGGTGGTGGGCGAGGGTGGTGTGCGTTGAGAGGGGGGTTTGTGTGCTCACCGGGGTGAGCAGCTCAGGGGTGGTGACCGGAGAACAGGCACTGCTCAGCTTCATGCTGCTCCCCAGGTCAAAGTCACAGATCTTAACGGGCGAAACCTGCACCGGGAAACGCGACAAACAACCGACGCAACCGAGGTAAACAACCGGAAAGAAAAATGGACAGGACCGCCACGTACGCAGATTAACCACCAGCGCGTCTCCCCACGAGCGGCCGCAGTTCGCGTCACGAGTGGAGCAGCCGGTGACTGCTGCAAACGAAGATGCAAAATCGTGGCTTTGTGGCAGACCTGGCGCCCTGGTGGACACCACGTTGCTGGGAATATTGCTGCGAATGATGCAAGGCATTAACAAGGATTGTTGCCGTTATGGTTTTGGTCATGTCAGAATCGTGGCATGTAAACGTTTAATCTGGTAAATGCAACAGGCACGCTAGTGGGTGGACGATCAACAAAGATATAGTGGCACCGACAATGAGATCAATCATTGTAATTTTTTTACGATAACACACATTTACCCAAAAAAGTCTGCCGAGTGTCAAGGAGAAAAAAATATCACAGTAGGGAATCATGTTGCCACACGCAGTCCCAATGGAGTTAATCTGCAGATATCTTTCAACATGAGGGATGTTTTGGCCAATATCAGTGGGTTTTTTTAGCTATCGAAGGACACCTGACAACCCAGAGGAAATGATGCAGAACAGGGGGAGAACCCAAACTCCACAAAAAAGCACCGGAATCAGGAGTTGAACCCAAAGCCCTTTAAAGCCATGAGACACCAGCGTTAAGACTGAGCCGGAATGACCCAGAAACAGCTAAAAAAAAAAAAATTAAGATGACGATTGCAAACAGTGAAGTTTGCACGTGACTGATGATTTAAGGTCTTAAATGAAGCTTGAAGGGGGGGGACCGCAGCCAAACGCACGACAATGGCCGGTTGTGTTTGCGATCGCTTAGCGGGTACCTGGTGGGGATTTTCACAGAGAATGTTTTCAGGTTTCAGGTCACGGTGTGCGATTCCTGGAAGCAGAGCGGCAGAGAACGGCGCGTTAACAGAACATTTGTGCACGGTCACCATGGTCAACAATAGGCGTGAGGTCGGCAGCGTCAGGCAAACGCGGTTGTGCTCTCAAACCCAAGCTTGTGAGGACACTGCAAAGTGCCCGTTTCTACTCACACGACTGACCCTACCACCTTTACTCTCCATTGTGTCCTTGCACGTTAACTTAATTCCTCGATTTCTCCACCCATGGTCAGATGTAGAGGACTGTCTACCGGACTGACTCATCTCATCCACATCGTGTTTAAACACAATACAGGTGGCAATAAACACCCTCACCCAATTGCCCTCCCACTCGAGCTTGCAAGCTCACTGGATATTTTTCTGCTGTAATAACAAACATCTATCTATATCTATCACTCACTCGCTTCAATAACCCATCTGGAAGGATCCTTGAAGCATCCGTTCACAAAGTAAGCGACGGGTCTTTGGTCAAGGTTCCCCGCTCTCCCGTTTACAACTGCACCGACCAAACATCCCAAGCGCGGGACCCTCCTGAAGAGGAGCCTCGTGACTCGGCGAGACGCACCCTTCTGGTGCAGGAAGTGCAGGGCGTTGGCGATGTCGCGAACCACCTCGCTCGCTTCCTGCTCGCTGAAGTGGCCCCTGCGCTGGATTTGGGCCAAAACGGTTCCTGCAGAGGCGGCACAGCCAAGCACAGCATTAAGCCACTGGCCACCACCTTGCTGGGTGTTCGCGGCCAACATTATCGTTCGTAACGGTCTTCTGCTACGGAACCCTCCTCCGCCCAACGGAGCCAAACGAAATAAATTATCGGCGTAAAAATATTGTTTCGACTCGGCGCTAAGTCTGAGAACGATTCTCAGAACCAAATCGCTATATTTGTGTGTGAGAATTCTTCTTCAGTCCATCAGAGCGAGCCGAAACAAAATTGGACCCAGTAATTTATCCAAGCGGTGTGATCCGATATTGGGATATTTAGTCCACTCCGTAAATCATATAGAAAGCTCAGTGTCAGTTGATGCATTGAGAACTCGCTCACCTCCTCTCATCTTCTCAAAGACCAGGTAGAAGCGGTCATCCTCCTCAAAGAATTCGATCAACTGCAGAATGTTGCTGCAAAGACAAAAGTTTAAACATTCAGACATCGATCGCAATCACCACAATTCCAGTCGAAGCTGTTTCCTGCTCAAAGGAGTATAGATGCGATGCTCCTCTCCTGTTTACAGCCCTGAGCCAATGGTGGGTATTACACATTCCCATGGCAGGGGCAAGTCTAGCGATATACCACTTTTGACTTCCCACAAAGTGGTATTCATTGTATTCAACCCAGAGAGATCATAGGTTGAACCAATCTTCAGCCATGGAATTTGCAAGCTTCCTATTCAGAGCTGCTCGCTCTCCAGCGGAGCCATGCTAAAAAAAAAGGGTTTTAAATAACACACAATGATCTATCTGCATTCAGGAAAGCCTCACGGAGTCTTACGATTCATTGAAAAGGGTGACACCCAAGGGAATTTGATCGGCATTATAGTTTTCAAAATGGGCAAGCAGTATTTTAAGTGAACAGCAAGCAACACGGATGCAGCAATGTGTGGGCAATTCCATCAAGTGTCAGAGCGGATAAGACCCAGCTTACTGCAGAGAGACCGTGTGCAAATAATCAAGGGGCGTTAGAGGAAGCAGTGACGCACAGGATGATGATAGAGTCAGGGAGTGTAAAAGATAAAAATAGCAATAGGTGATGCAAATTGAAGCGAGATTCAGAAACCCTCGAGCGTTAAAACACAGGGAATTTTCAACAGCCACCACCACCACTGCCACCGTGTCTTCAAAACGATCAACTAAACCAGAGTGATGCAACACTCACTCATTGCCTTGGCACTGGTACAAAATCTCCACTTCCTTAAACACCCTATTGCGGCTGTGCCCTGCAGTCTTCTCAATGACCTGGAAGCACAGGGGGAGAAAAACGCAAGCTCGTCACAGCGACTCGCTCACACCGTGCTTCCCCTCTTTTCCCCACCGCGGCCCACGTCCCGACAATCATGCTCACCCTGTCCACACAATTATATTCCGACTGGCCGCCTGGGCTATCATTATAAGTTTGAAGGACAACGCATTATCATAGCATTCATTCGCATGTTTTTGCCACAAGCAAGCATGTGTGGCTGCCTGCAAACTGGAACCTTTGCAAAAAGGTGTCCATTTAGTGTTTAAAGTTCGTAGCACTTTTTCTCATTGCCAGAAAGGGTTAAGCCTCGTATATTCTACATTATTATTATCATTATCCTGTTGCAATACGACATTTCCGTGAGATCATAAATTCACATTCGTAATTGTCACGCGAGAGCGGCAACACTGCACCGCGTCGGAGAACGGCTCCCAGTCGAGGCCGCGACAGAACTGGCTCTGAGCACAATTGGCTGCTTTACCCACGTGTGAGTAGCGTTCTGCAGTTCCTGAAAACAACGTTCGTCATTCAAAATAAGTGTTCAAGCCAAACCAGATTTCAAGCACATTTGCGTTTAGTCCCACACAGATAAATGCCCATTTGGTGAATCACGATATTTCACTCTCAGAGCCATATTATGGGAAAACAACATTGAATGTAATCGTTTGTGCAGCTATTGGTGACCTCAAACTTAGTAGAAACCCCGCCCCCCCCCCCCCCCACACACACATGCTACGCTGGAGGCGTTTGGCCTAATTTAGCCAAAGTGAATGAAACAAAGGTCACGTGTTTATTTGTTGTCAGCGTTGACCAGGCCAAGACCATGACCTCGCTCCATTTCAGGCCACGGTTTAATTGCGGGCGGACGAAACCAGGATTCGAACTCAAGATCTCAGCCCGCAATGCTGGCTTGGGGTCTGTGACGCGGCCAACCCTGGCTGCCTTACTGTGGGAATGTTTTGTTACCGAAGTGGCTCGGCAGCTGCACACATCCAAGCCAACCCCTGCTAAATATCACAAGGCCCCGCTGCAACGTTCACAAGCGGATCACCTCCCCAACCATTGGGCTCTTCTCCTACAGCTGCTACGCATCTAGGCTGCATGTCGCGAGCTATAGCTACGTGTTAGCCACCTGACATGGGCGAGTTTTCTCTGCACACTAAAGTTTGCTCCCACATATAAATACTAATTAGCCGAGTTGACAACACATCTCAATGTAGGATCACAGAGCTCGGGCAACTGTTAATGTCGGTTCTCACTTGTCTGTGGTTTGCCGTGCCCGTGTGCGAAAACTGTGCTCGTTACAAATTCTACAGCATTTTAAATGTGGTTCACATAATAATCGCTACATGCAATAGAACATTAAGTTATTAACATATCTGGATCTTAACTGCCACTTCTCTGCAACAATGAACACCAGTTGTGTGCATTCATTACACAATCCATGTGCGCCCCGCTGACCCGAGAGTCTGGTTTCTAGGTCATCACGAATGCAGCACAGGTTTAAAGTTAAGAGTGCTGCCGCACCATAGAACTTTAAATACTTTGCCCTCAACCGCTGCCCTCAAACCAAATTCTATATTTGTAACCGGCTACAATTTGGGGCAGCAGCACGTCCGGCGAAATTACGCCACCGCCAACGTAAATGCTGACATTTTTATTTTAACGACAAACGACCGCTCGTATGAAAACACGGGCGGGTAAGCGTGCACACGTGCGCAAGCCCCGAATGAAAAAGGAAAGTGTATGCGGGAGTTTCCACAACATCCACGTGAATAATGAGCCGACTCGACACCACCCTTCCTGCTGAACAAAATGAGTACCGCTTTGTGAAAAGGCAACAACAATTTCTCTTTTTATTCATCCTTCAAAGCCTCCATCAGCAAGGCCCGCTGCCTTGGGATTTTTGACAAATTCCATCGCTTGAGCTTGGCTTCCCGAGAAAATATCTCCACATTGTATACGAGAGTTGGCACTCTCAGGTGGCACCATTATATTTTTTGGAACAGGGAGACTGAATGAGTGTAGGAGATGTAATTTTATGGGCAGGGGGCCACAGTGTAAAGGTGTCAATTGCTTATGGAGACTGCCCACGACGTTTTATGTTGCATTTAAACTCCCAACGGCTCTCGCCTAGTTGTAAATAGAGTACACAGGTACTCTGTGCAACGGCATTTTAAAGCAGGGTCACGTGTGAACCCATGTTCGTGCTCCCAAGAGGTAGCGTGGTGTAGGAACCTAATGAGCGAGTGCTGTGCTGCCCTATTGCAGACAATCACCATTTATTCCTCACCAACTAATCCCAAACACGGAACCATGTGTAGAATCATCATTCATTCATTCATTTTCAGAAACCGCTTAATCCTGTAAAAGGTTGCGGTGAGCTGGAGCCTATGCGGGCAGACACCGGGCGCAAGGCAGGTCTATACCCAGGATGTGACGCCAGTCCATCACAAGACACCGGGGGCAATTTAGTCCATGTATATAGAATGTCACCTTTAAATCAACTTTAGAGCTGCCTCTCACACGGTCCCGTGTTTACATTCCGCGTCGAGGGGGCGGCGCCTTAAATATAGAACGCCCCGCCGCTCGCCCATGGGCCGCGCCTTGGCCAACCAGCGGCGGCCGCGCGATGGGGTGATGCGGGGCTCAGAGGTTTCACCTCCGGCGGCTTGGCGGAGGTTGTCAACTCGGCTCGTCATTCTTACACCGTGTTGTTGTTCCTAGAGCTGAACCCCCCCCCTGATGTTGCAATGATGCCGCTTTTGCCGAGCAGGCCGATTTATAGCTCTAATTAAAACGCCTCGTAGCTGTTACGGATATGAACCGAACCGTGTAACAATTCAACTTTATTGTCAATTCTGCGCACACCGTGTAGTAACGTGGTTCAGTACACGCGGCGTCGTTACGCGTTCGCTATACGCATGCGTTCAACGTTTTGAAAAAAAAAATCTGACCACTAAGGCGATAGTCACGACCTGCTTACAGCAGAATACCAGTGGTTAAAATTCTAGTCCGACAAAGTGGCTTTTTTTTTTTAAAACCCCGGACTGATGTAGTACGAAGTCAATATCTCTGCACAGTGCAAATAACCCCACTCGCGCGCCGCCCTATGCATACGGAGTGACTTAACCTACACTTGGAACACTTGGTGAACAACACACTGTCCAGTGTTTGAGCGTTGACGTTCAACGCTGGAGCGATACAAGGGAAGTTCAACCCTGCGGACCTGGGCGCAAGCGCCGAACCGCACAACCGGATTGTACCGGCCATGGCGGGTGGGGCTAATAGGGGGGGGTCCTACACTCTCTTGCTCTTGCTATTGGCCAGTGCATATTCAGACTGCCGCTGTTGCCAGGCAGAAACAGGAGCGGGCGGGAGGGAGGGTTAGCTAGCTGCTAGGATCTTCGCCAATCGCTATGCGGGATGTGGTCGCTGGCACTCGCTCAGCCAATCGTGCGGTGGCTCGGGGAGCGAGCTGGCACCGGGGGGCACGTCGGGACGAGTCCCGGCAAGCCACCCACCCCGTACAGCCTCGAAACCACGACTGACTACAGGAGTGAGCGGCAACAAGCCGCCTCGCCGGTGCCATGCCAAGCAAAGTTAAATAACATGAAAGTCGTTGTTGTTTTACAACATCCCATTAGCCACATGGCCTTCTGGAAATTATTGTTTTTCCACCAGCATTGCTTTAATGCCACAAACTTTATAACCGGTTTCGACATTCAGTATCTCGTCGGCAAGGTCAATGTGGGTCAACTGCCCGATTGTGTTCGCCATCGAGGTCGAAGCGTGGAGTAATTTCGGCAACACCGGTGGTGTAGCGCTCTGCTACCCAACCTCTGCAGATCAAAAGACCTTGCAGAGTTAAATAAAAATGCAAAGAACCGTTGTAAAGAAATGGGAAACTGTCATAACCATTACGCTTCGAAGAATAGAAAATAAGAAGTCACCTAGTGGTCGGTGGAGACCAGACCCAAGTGGTGTTTGAGAGCACACGGGTACAACTCAGATGCCCTTTGAGTGCGAGCGAATGTTCCAGTGTTCCGAAAGGTCATCCATAGGCCGACCACCACCACCAGCCAGTCTACTGCTGGATGACGGCCTCTCTAAGCCCTATCAATCGCTCAAGATGAAATTCCAGCCGAGTAAAAATAAGATTATTTTAATATACTGCGGTAGTGCACACGAACAAACATAAAAAAAAACTCACATTTGTTACTCGCACTGCAACCTTTGGAGAATAATGGTGATATGTTGGGCAATGGGCCTTGAGAATGGCAATAGCCTGAAATGACACCTATGTTATTTTATTCCCCTTTGATGGCCGGTGCACTTCAACAAGTTGACAAATACTTTTATAAAAAAAAATGTAAGAAGCCATTGGTGACTGGGCTAAAACCGTCGTCTATCCACTTGAGAACCTTGTTTTACCGCAGCTCAACACTTGGAGGCCGAGCTGAAAGACAACGATGTCCAGAGGCTGACCATCGTGCTTCGAAGAATCGCAAAGAAGAAGGCCATGCGAGTCTTTGGGTTTAAATGCAATTCTATGGGTGCCTATGCAAGTCTACGGGTCTGAATGCAATACAATGTTGCTTAGATGACGGTATTGTGCTGCCGCTAACACGCAAACATGCTGTTTAACAGGTAGGCTACGAGAATGCTACCGTCTCGCAGCCACAATTGGCATTTAGCTCCTGAACATATTTTCACATGCAAGAATAGGATAAACGAGTATGGGTTGACACAAGTCTATGGATCTAAGTGAGTCCAAGAGTTAAGAGTCGTTATACTGCCGATTTGGATGCTGCTGCTGCTATACGACTGATGAATGTGTTGAATATATATCGTAAAAACACTGCATCCACCCAAACTGACTACTTTCATACAGGAATCTCTCTCAACTCAATATCAGTAAACATGATGTTCTCTCTCTCGTGCAAGAGGCTGACAAAAACAACTGCCTGGCTTACATAACGCCGCGTCCTCGTGGCCTTGGCTCTCGACACAAATCTGACGTTGCTGGACACAGTCCCATGCCACTGCTCGGATGCAACAGAGCATCAACATCCAGGTCTGTACATGCAGGTGTGCACGCATGCATATGTGCACGCGCCTGTGCGTACATGTCCTCGTACGTCATATGAAGGTGTGTGTGCTCGCTAACAGCACTTGCCCCAACAGATTGCTCGAGGTTATATACAGGTGATATTTGTCTGCGCGCGGCGCACACTTGTCCTGGCAGTGTTAGAGGCTACACAGGGGACCTTTGTTTAGGCATTGCACAACACCTTCAGTTCAACTCCTGGCCATGTTATCCATGGCAGGGAGTGTGCTTGTGTGAGCGTGTGAGAATCTGTGTGTGTGTGTGTGCGTGTCTTAGTTCATAGGTGCTCGCTAACAGCACTTGTCCCTACAGTCTGTTAAGGCTATATAGGGGATCTTTGTCTTTGTCTTAGTTTGTGTATGTGCAAAGTGCACCTATCCTGGCAGGCACACTGGTGACATCACCACCACTTAGTGGTGAACGGCGCATGATGATGTTGTTGTTGTAGCAGCGTGTAGCTGTGCCACGCGTCTCAATGTGGGGAGCAGTAATTGCAGCAGCTGTCTCGCTTCACTACAAACCCCGGTGACCTGAGTTGGATTTCCACCCGTGACCAACACCACTGAACTGTTCATGGACCTCCCTTAGGTCAACTCTGTCTCAAATGACTGCCTGGTGCAGTGTGTAAACATCAGCACCGGGTAGACAAAGGTGACCAGGCCACCCAGCCCGTCGTGTGCCAGCCTTCATTAGAGGTGCTTGGTAACAGCAGTTGCCCCAACAGTCTGATAAAGGCTACACAGCGGCACCTTTGTTTTTGTTATTGTGCGTGTCTGTGTGCTCTGTACCTTGACCGCGTACTCTTTGTTGTTGATGAGGCTGCAGCAAGTCTGCACGCGGGCGTACGCTCCCTCGCCAAGCAGCTCCCCCGTCAGCCGGTACAGGTCTACGGCGACACACGTACACCACGCGCCCATCAGTAAGCACACCGCGGCAGGGCATAAACTGTGCGGGCGCTGCCGAACCCCTCCAAATGAGCGTCAGTGGCCCACCTTAATAATAATAATAGCTTTATAGAGCGCCTTTCACCCGAGGGTCACAAAGCGCTGCACAGGGCTGCGGAGAGAACGGCATGCCAACAACGACAGAGAGCGGAAAATCGGCAGCATTTTCTTTTTTTGGGGATTTTATTTATTTATTTTTTTGCAGGGAAGATCAACAGCAATGGTCCTATTCATGACCCGCTGCCTCCCTCCAGCACACCTCGTGGTGTGTTCGCCCCGGTGTTTGGTGTTTTGTGGCGCGCGCTCAACTCACCTCCAAACTTCCCCGAGAAGCTGTCCGTCGCTCGCGTTCTCTTCTTCTTGTTCTTCTTGCCTCGTTTTTTCGGGTCGATGATGTTGATGGGCTGGCTGCACGGGAGATCTGTTGCGCGCGCACACACACACCAAACATGCGGTTTTTTTTAACACGAGAACTAAACACATCTCGGTCGCTTTCAGATTCTACCATGGCACGAAATAACATGGGGAGGGATTCCATCGCTTTACTATCGCAGCACCTTCCAAACAGCCGGGTCAAGGCACGCAAAGCACTGCAGAACTTGATGTTAAGCCAAAGTCAGGAAAATTTCAACTCTAAATTTGTGAGATCAGTTTAGGTAGAAAATCGTGCGTAAAGTATTCACAGGAGCGAGTTTACTCCGTCACACCACAGTAAATCGGCAGGTGTTTAGAGCTGCGTCATCCTGCAGGCTTCGCAGTCACCTCAATCCTTGCCCGTCCCCACTTTGCTCCACCACAGCACCCAGGGTGACCAACACCAAACACGAAAAACACTCCCCCGTGCTAAGCCAGGCCGGTGTAATGGATATCACCCAACGTGGCGCGCGACACCGCGAGGGGACGCTGCCAGTTATCGCGCAAAACATCGTGCGACACACAGCGGTAACTTAAACCGCGTGGAATTCGGGGCCAGGGACGCGAGCCGAGAGAGGAGAGAGAGGTCGCGGTGTGGCGCAACGAACAATATGGTACGATCCAACTAAACCGCTGCTGTTGATGCCAAGCCAATTCGCAAAATCTGACCCTGCATGGTGAGCGGGGGGGGGGGGATATGAAGTGAGGTGTTAAAGTATACTACTACTAGGGCAGAGAACCCGGCGCCAGAAGTCCAGAGCGAGAGAGGCAAAAGCTGGAGGATCGTACAGGAAATGGCGAGATCAATCCGCTGGGCTGCAGCGACCAGAATGCACTACGGCAAATGGGTTTGTGAATCCATGCGTGCGAACCTTTGTGAGACCCGCCAAGGTGCTCTGGTTTCCTCCCACGTGCCCATAACGCCCAATAACTGGAATTAATAATAATAATAACGTTTAATATAGCGCCTTTCACCCGAGGGTCACAAAGCGCTGTACAAGGGCCGCGAAGAGAACGGCATGTCAACAATGAAAAACAAAATTGACCCCAACATCCAAATGTAGCTGGACCCTCATGGAAATGAGACTTAAGACTTTCGCAAATAAACAAAGGACACCACTGTTACACCTGGAAGGCAATCAACTTATCCCACACGGTCATGACCATATTCCTGGCTTCATAAAATGAGTATCACTTTTTGCGGAAAGTTAAAAAAAAAACCTGTTGTTCGACACGGACAGCCCAATCCTGCCGCAGG
>JAZEWU010000046.1:2239831-2252365 GCA_036362915.1 Geotria australis | reverse complement strand
GGGGGGGTTGGCCCAGGACCGGTGCAGAAAATCGTCACTGGTGTTGGCCGCGAGCGGGATTCGAACTCGGGTCGCCAGATTTGTAGCCCGGCGCGCTAACCACCGAGCCACCGCTCCCCACATACACGCAGCCCGTACACACACGCGCCCAGTGCACACACACACACGCACACCGACGCGCAACACCCAGGCCATGTAAACAATCCGCGCGTTGCTGTCTTGCTGCGGAACACCGCGTTCCGTCTCCCACCGAACCAACCCCGAGTTCCCGCGCGAGATAAACACGCTCAGGCTCTGTCCACGGCTGGATTGCAATCTCCCCTGCCGGGCTGCAGCACCTATGCGAGGCGGGAAAAGTCGCCACGCGTCGCAGCCGCGGGTGTTGCGACACCCGCACTTTCACAGAAACATGATTCGATCCCCCCCACTTTTTCCTGCAACGCCAGCGGCTGCGACGCGCCTGGCCGCCTCCTGCACTTCACACAGCCGTTCCTCCAAACATGTCTGTCTCTCGGTCTTCCTGTCTCTGTGTCCCTATGTCTCTCCCTGTCGCTCACCCTCCCTCCCTGTCTCCCGCCGTGTTTGTCTTCAAGGAAGTGACGGCCATCTTAGGGGACGCTGGCAGATTTTTGCCGCTCTTGAGGATTGCCAGTTTCACGACCTTTCAGTGTATTCGAGCAGCCCTTAATCATTTATTTTTTGTTGCTTTGGTTTTTATTGGTTGTTTTTTTTCTGTCGTTGTTGACATGCCGTTCTCTTCGCGGCCCTTGTGCAACGCTTTGTGACCCTCGGGTGAAAGGCGCTATATAAAATGTTATTATTATAATATATAGGAAGCAGTGTGCGTCAATATGGCGCCGGCAACACCGCCTGGCTGCCTCCTCCGCCTCTGAGTCGTTCTCTCGTCGAATGAGTACATTCGACAGTGAATGAATATGTGCGCGTTATAAATGTAAAATTATTACTACATACCCCACGCGGGTCACCCGGGAGCGCCTCGGGGAATCTCGGGGAACCACGGGGAATCTCGAAGAATCTCGAAGCACCGCTCAGGATTTTACCCTGCCAAGTTTTTGGTCACAGCAGTGCCGCGATGGTTTGCTCTGCGTACTGTATGTCCAATTGTAATGTTCGAACGCTTAAATTAAGCCGACTACTGGTTTTATAATCGCGGTAAATGTGCGCTTTGTAAAGTGGTGTTTATTATTATTTTGGCCGTAAACATTCGAGGCCGTCAACTTGATGTTTATCTGGAGGAACGGATCGTGAAGATCGGCGCTCGATATGGGCATTGCACCGTCTACAAAAAGACAAAGATCACCCGTATAGCCTTACCAAACTGTAGGGTCAAGTGCAGTTAGCGAGCATCTTCTTCATCTTTTCCATTCTTCGAAGCGTAATGGTCTTCTTCTTCTTTGCGATTCTTCGAAGCACGATGGCTAGCTTCTGGACATGGTCGTCTTTCAGCTTGGCTTCGAAGTGTTTGGTAGAATTCGCAGGCAATACCAAGTACTACCTGACAGGGATCGCGACGTGAACGCTTCTACCTTGACCCCCAGCGTAATGGTTATATGACAGTTTCCCATCTCTTTACACCTACGAAGGTCGGACACGCCACGCGAGGTAGGTGGGTGACTAGCACCACGCCCGGCTCCACTCAAGCCGAAGGAACGGCGACTCTATTCTGAGGTTCCCCCGGATTTCTGTGCTCCCGTGTTTCTGTACCCCGTGTTTCTGTACCTGCAAATTCTACCGAACACTTCGAAGCCGAACTGAAAGACAACGATGTTCAGAAGCTCAACAGATGCCAGAAGCCCCTCAGAGTCTGGAGCAAGATGAGAGGCCACAATGCCCGCCGCCTTTAAGGCCAGCACCGACTATTATATCTCTAAACGTCGAAGGGCCGTCTGCAACAAACGAAGAACTCGTTGCAATGGGGAAACCGTCCTATAACCATCACGCTTCGAAGAATCGAATCCGAAGTGTGATTGGACTGCGGTGATGGGAGGAGTGTGTTGATGTTCTGTCACGGGGTGGTGTGTGGGGTGTGGGGGGTGTGTGTGGTGTGAGTGATGGGAGGGGGGGGTGTCCGGGAACACCATGTCCCCGACTCGAGCTATTTACCCGCAGCTTCCTGCTCCGAATGTTTTTTTTCTCCCGATCTGACCCCAATTCTCACCCGCTGCACTGGAGGAAACGCGTGTATTACACCCTGTGTACACACAGTCGCGAACACAGCATTGACAGACACAACCAAGACAGGTTACAAAGACAAAGACCCCCCCCCCACACACACACACACACACCCGTTATAGCCTTAACAGACTGCAGGGTCAAGTGCTGTTAGCGGGGCACCTATAAAGGCCAGCACGGCACGCAGACAGGTGGGTGGCCAGCACCACGCCCGGCCGCCTTTGTCTCCCCTAGTGGCGATGTTTACACACCACGCCAGGTACTCATTTCAGACTGAGTCGACCTACGTATACAATATCCACGTGCCCCCGTGTGTGCGTGCGTGTGTGTGTGCGGTGGATAACGGCACTTGCCCCTACAGTCTGTTAAGGCTATACGGGGGATCTTTGTCTTTGGTGGGGAGCGGTAGCTCAGCGGTTAGCGCGCTGGGCTACAAACCCGGCGAGCCCGAGTTCGAATCCCGCTCACGGCCACCAACCCACCAGTGACAATTTTCTGAACCGGTCACGAGCCTCCCCTAGGTCGACTCAGCCTCAAAATGAGTACCCAGTGCGGCGTGTGTAAACACCGCCGCTAGCGAGACAAAGACGGCCGGGCGTGGTGCGGAGTCACCCACCTCCTCATAGGGTGCCGATCGCTAAACGGCACTCGACCCTTTACAGTCCGTTAAGGCTATACGGGTGATCTTTGTATGTGTCTCGCATCAATTCGCCCCAAGTGAACCGCGCCGGGTGGGCGCTATTCGGCGTTTGGCGCAGTTCTCGGAGACGCGGTTCTATTTGCGTCCGAAGTAACTCTAGAACCCAGCTACAGCCAAAGCCACGCGGATCACGGGGTCCTCGATTCTAGGAATGAAACGCGACAAGTGGTGGTGCCCCCCCTAGCTCGCTCTCTCTCTGGCTGTCTCTTCCCCCCACCCCCCAGCACACCTCTATATTTGCCGGGATACGCAGAGATGCCAGGGGGCGACCCGCATAAGCCACCTTACAAGGGTGGTGGCTGAGTGAGTTACGTAAAAACGCTTGTCACGTCCTAAACCGGGAGCGGCACGGTGAATAGCGCCGCCGCCTTACAGCAACAAGACTCCCGGCTTTGAATCCCGGCTCGGCGGGCCTTTCTGTGCGGAGTTTGCATGTTCTCCTCCGTGTGCGCGTGGGTTGTCGCCGGGCACTCCGGTTTCCTCCCAGTCCAAAGACATGTTGCTACATAGGTTAATTGCCCTGCGGGCTAAATTGCCCCCGGTGCCCTGCGATGGGCTGGCGTCCGGTCCTGGTTATAGCCCTGCCTTGCACCCTGTGTCTGCCGGGATGGGCTCCGAAACACCGCGACCCTGTACAGGATTAAGCGGTTTCTGATAATGGATGGATGGACGTCCTAGACCGTGGAGGTAGCTCGAGACAGTCTGTAAGCAGCCAGTGAGTCGCCCGGAATCATGGGGGGGGGGAGAAGTTTCATTTCATTTACAGTTCAACATTACAAGAAAATGCCAGGCCCGTTTCGGCATTCGTTGACTCATCAGCGAAGCCGAGCTGAAAGACAACGATGTCCAGAAGCTCAACAGATGCCAGAAGCCCCTCAGTCTGGAGCAAGAAGAGAGGCCAATGCCCGCCGCCTTTTAGGCCAGCACTATTATATCTCTGAATGTTGAAGGGCTGTCTGCAACTAAAGAAGAACTTGTTGCAATGGGAAACTGTCATATAACCATCACGCTTCGAAGAATCGAATCGAACCCGAATCAGCAAAGCCAGGCTTGATGCGTCGAGTCAAGGATTCTCACTGTTGAATGCGGGTCCTATAGTTTTGGTTATTTATGAATCTTGTATACTTTGTAATTGTTGTCAGCAATTCGCATGTTTGTTGTGTGTCGCAGGAGTCCCGTAAAGAGCTTTCAAGCTCACTGGGTATTTTTCTTGCTGCAATAACAAACATCTATCTATCATCCGCACAGCTCCCAGGGACACGGGACCAGTCCGTGGGGCTGCGCTCCGACCTCGCTGCAGCGTCGCGCTTTGCTTTCCAATAATGAAGCGTGCGCTCGATGCCGCAACGAGTTGATCCGTGAGAGGTTTATTGAACAGAAAAGTATAACCAGCTCTTTTAAAAACATCATCTCCGCTTTACAATCTAAACAGACACTGTTTAAAAGTTTTACATCACAGTCATCAGCAGTCCTAAGTTTGCATCGTAAAACCAGAACCCACCTTTAAAAACACACGTTCTCGAAACTCTCCATTATTTTGTAAAAACAACTTCTTTCTGTTGAAAATACCGCATTCTCCGGATTACAAGACTCCTCCCTAAATCAGTGCCCGGTGTCAATCGTTACAGAAATCAGATAACAGACACCTTCAGACTGGATTATAGGACGCACCCCCCAAACGTTAGCGTTAAAATACAGGGGGAGTAGGGGGGGTGCTAGCACCCCACAATCCATAGACAACGGGAATGCTGTGGAGAGGTTACTGCGACTCCTGTGCTTCGGATGCAACCTTTCCTTTTCTACAGAACTTCATCTCGATCGGCTTTAGGTCCACCACAACCGTGCGGGATACCGCACTAGAGTTACACTATACCGGTCACTGACCTCGGCACACATCCATTCCTAGCACCCACCCCCAATACACGAGCCACATCCGGTCCCATCCGGGCCGAATCTGGATGGGTGGCAATCCGGGTGTGTGCCGGTCGCAGTTGACTTGGCTTTGCTCCAGCGGGCCCAGTGACTTACAGACGGCGCTCAGAGTAACGCCTCCCGCTTTCTCCACCGGTAAACCTATATTGCTTCCTTACAAAACGTTCCGTCTGCTTAAAAAGCCCGCATTGGCGAATGCATCCCAGAGAGGGGTGAAAATCGCTCCTTCTCTCCCGTTCCGTCTCGAGCCTAGGCGCAGCACGGGGTCCATCAGAGAGAGGGAGGGGGTTTCAACGCGGCCGCATAAACCGCAGAGACGCACAACTCGCCGCCCGCGATTCCGTCCATTCTGGGCTCCGCAGGGAGGGGGCTCACTCGGCCGCCTTGTGAAGCGGATGCCGGCGATTGACGCGCAGGCTACGGCGAACGCATCGCGAGAGAAACGGCATTTCGATCCTCTACATGCCCCGTACACATGGCAGAATTGACAGTAAAGTTGAACTGAATTTAGAACGTGTAACGCGCGCGGTTCGTATTCACTCTCAAGACACGGAACGATGATTGTGGAGGTGAAGGGAAGCCAGGGATACGTGTGGGAAGGCAGCGGAAATCGGTGCCAACATCCACCCCAAGCTGTGTGCCGCGACAGCGCGATACGCGGCTAACCCCCGATACCGCGTGGGATAAAACAGGCGTAAACCGGATAAAGCCCACACACGTGGAAACAATTCCTGTACAGATGGAATACAGAAAGTGGCATCAATCCAATTGCTGTACTGCCATGTGCTGGCAAGACACAACATCACCATCACAGCCTGGATAACAACATCCGGTGATCTGGGCACGTCTCGCCAACGCGCTGCCGTCATTCAAGAGCGCGAAGTGAATCATCGACCCATGACGACGGGGACTGCGGTGAAACAGATATTCTTGACATCCCCCGTGAACCGTGAACCAATGTCGAATCGGTTACGTAGAGGTCAAACATGATGGGTGGGGAGCAGTTAGTTTTTCGGACATTCTTCATTTGTCCGCTCGCGCTCGGCACGCGGCTCACCGACTCGTATCGCTACTAATCCACTGCTGGATGAGCACTCGCAGTGCCGTGCAGCTCGCGGGAGGGGGGTTACCTGACCGGACTTGAACCACGCGGCTCGGCGTGGGCGCGCGTTGCCGTGGGAGCGGAGAGCGCGGGTACACCGGCCCGCATTGACTGGCAGCTGCCACTAATAATAATAACAAGAATTTGAAATTTATACCGCGCACATATTCATTCACTGTCGAAGGTACTCATTCGACGAGAGAACGACTTGGAGGCGCGAGGAAAACGCAGAGAGGCGCAGGAGGCAGCCAGGCGGTTTGCCGGCGCCATATTGGCACACACTGCTTCCTATATATTAGAATGTTTTCGGTCAATTAATTAATTAGTGGGTTTTTTTAAGTTGTGGGAGGAAACTGCAGAGCCCGGAGGAAACAAACAAAACTCCACACAGAAAGGCGCCCAAGGCGGGAATCGAACTCGCTTGGGCAAGACCATTCTTTCTGTGAGGCGCAGATGTTACCACTGCGCCACCCTACAGGCGTTAAGGTGCAGAAACCGCTGATTGCTGGGCAACACCAGATGCTGCTGCCTCATCACGGCTGCTGGCCTGCTCGGCTGTCCATCACGTCTGCGCCCGCAGCCTATAACACCTGTTATCTTGGGTCACTCATCGATTCAAATAAACCCTTACACTTATGACACACTATGGCTGTAACGATGCTCGCCACTTGAAGCAGTGGTGGAAAATTTCCACATTCCTACGGCGTGCGCCATGATTCCCACAACACTCGAGGGATTGGGTGACGGGCTGAGTCATGCCACGGTCGGGAGTGGAACTCGCGACCTTTTGATTGCGAGCCGAGAGCTCCGACGATCTGTACCTCTCGGCCGGACAACGGACACAAAATTACAGACGGCTCTCTCGACTAGCGCGGTTATAAAAACGTAACTTCGGCCGCCTAACGAAGACAACAAACAAAAAATAAACACAAGAGTTCTAGGCGTTTTGATTCGTGACATAAAAGTGACATCCTCGGTTTACCCGGGGGAGAGCGGCGCGCCGAGATTTACACATTGCACCTCGGGGAAACTCTAATCTCGAAGCAATTCAAGTCCGTCCCTCCCGCAGGGTCAATTTCATTTGGCAGTGCTGAGCCAGGATACACGGTGGACACCATGATGTTTGATTAACAGTTAAAATAACGATTCGTTGTGGGGTTAGGCCACGTAACGATCGGGGCAAATTTCAGTTGTTAAAACCCTCCGCCACCGGACGTGGCCAGCTTAGACCGTCAAATGTACGAGCGTTGGACGCGCCGAATGTGCCCGTTTCATCCCTCGCGGTGACTTCAATGACTAATTGTCACAGCCAAAGTTATCCATTATAAACGCGACACTTAATTTGAGACTGCGTCACGCATCGTCAGGACAAGTTCTAGGAAGCCAGAATGAAATCAACTCGCGGCCAAGTGCAACAGTAACAAGGGTGCGTCGTTAAACGCCCACACGACAATTTCAACGCGTTAAGCTGTGCCGGGTGGTGGAGGGATCTAACGACACAAATTCCGAAAGTCTATATGGAACGGTAACGAACGCGAAGATCTACGTACGAGTTAAAACTAAACTCCCCACGCCGTTCAGACAGACGGACAAACGCCGACTAGTTAAAAATTCGATAAAAAATGATCACCGAGATCGTGAACCAGTCCGTGCGGCCCGCAGGCGTAGGCCGCGCGCCCAGGCCCTAACTTCATGCATAGGCTGGAATAGGTGGCACGTGACTAAGTGTTACCGGATGTGGCGTGCGGAATTATTTTCCCAGACGGCATTTAGCCTCGGCCGTGTCTACGACGCGAGCGCAACGGCGGCGATGATCACATTCGAGTGAAGAAGGCACGAGGGGCGGAGGAGAAGATGGCTGCAGCGAGGAGGAGGAGGAAGCCGAGGTGGCGGGGAATCGCTCGGGAGCTTCACACGGGGAGGACAGGAAGGACGAGGTGCTCGGAGCTACATTCAGTCGTGAGGAACGACAGCGGGGGTTAGGGGCTCGCTCGCTCTCCCGCTCGTTCGCTCCCTCTCGCTCTCCGCAGGCGAGCGTGTGAGCGAGAGCGCGGCCGAGCGAGCGAGCGAGCAGCTGAGCGAGGTTCCCGTTGAGGTTAAAGGCTGAGAGGCTGGAATGTGCAGGAAGGCGACGGCGGCCAGGCTGGCACCGGAGAGGCTGGCGACGGCCGTCAGTGACACATCTTCAGCGTCATCTCCTTCTGCAACGGCAAAGCGGAGGCGCGGACGTGGCGCGGATTCACACGAGAGAGACGAGGGAAGTAAACCCAACGAAAGCGCTCGGAACGACGCTGCGAGCGATAACGCTGGCGAGACAGCGTTGCACGGAGCTCGGCGCGCAACGGCAGACCGTTACAAACACGAGTCTCAAGGTCTCCCTGCGTAAAGCGATTCGTACACGGGACAGTTTATACCGGCGGTCTCCGACATTTTAAAACAAACGATTACTTTTAGAATCTACCCCTTAAAATTCTACTTTTACTAAACTGTAAAAAAATGTACGCTATACATTCTTAGTGTGACAGCCGTGTTTGCTACACACCAGAGGCGCTTTCCTCGCGCCTCTGAGTCGTTCTCTCGTCGAACGAGTACTTTCGACGGTGAATTAATATGTGCACGTAATAAATGTAAAATCAATATTACTATCATTATTATTATTACCAGGGGCTCGAGCTCCCGCCGGTCGATGAGGTTGAACTCGGTGGTGAAGAAGTAGAAGTGCTTGTAGCAGGTGTTGACGTGCGCCTCGGCTCCCATGGCCGAGATACGGTCGAAGTGGTGGATGTAGACGTGGACGAAGACCCGGAACAGACGCGTCAGGATCTTCTTGCACACCTGCTGGAAGTTCTTGGGGAAGGGGACACCTGGAGGGACGGGGCCGCACCCAGGTGAGGAGGTGGGTGAGGAGGGGCGAGGAACGGGAGCGTGGAAGGGGGGCGAAGAGGGGAGAAGACACACTTTTAACACCTATGTTGGGGGTCAAGGTAGAAGCGTTCACGTCGCGATCCCTGTCAGGTAATACTTGGTGTTGCCTGCGAATTCTACCAAACACTTCGAGGCCGAGCTTAAAGACAATGCTGTCCAGAGGTTGACCATCGTGCTTCGAAGAATCGCAAAGAAGAAGAACACCTATGTTTACAAAAGCATGCATGTGTATGTACGCACTCACTCACACGCACTCACATACACACACAGGAAACATGAAATAACAAATAATAATCTAATTTTGTCATGCGCGCATATTCTCCGGGCACGTTGCGCCCATTGATTCGGAGGCGCGGAGCCCTGCTCAGTCGGTAATGACGCATAAACACAGATTTCCTATCAAAAACTCGCGCGGTTTGATCGATCCACTGAATGTCGCACCGATGCAAACGCACAAATCAACACTTGAATCACCACGTGCTCGGTTCGGGGAGCACGTGAATCCGTGTGTCCGCGCGTCCGTGCATCACTTGGACTCGGAACCTGTTGTGTAAAATTGGGGTTTTTTGCATTTTGGCACCGATAACGGCTGAAAGGAAACACTGTGACGACCGGTGGAGACCAGTTTGCTGCCGCACACATAGAAACGTCCAATAATAAACGTCACAGGTTTACGTAAGGCATCCGACATTATGGCGAGCACACTCGGCTTGCAATCCAGAGGTTGCCAGTTGGATTCTATCGCGTGGCTCGGAGTTGACATATTCTGGAAAGTTCCTAAAATACCTCCGTTGGCTGCGTCCAACAGCAGCCGCGAGCCGCTGGCGGTTGGTCTATTACCGGCACGTCGCAAGCGCTGGGGAAAAGTATCGGTACGCGCACCTCTCCCAAGAGGTCTGGCCTAGTGTGGAAGAGTAGGCCAAACGCATCTCTGTAGCGGCTGTCTAGAGCTCCCTCTAGCAGAGGCTCTTCTGCCGGCAGTGGCGAGAGCGAGCGATTGCAGGGCTGCGCCTTGTACCCTGGGTGAAGGATACTTGGGCGGCAGTGCGGTTTGTACACGAGCACGTGTAACATGAAGACATTGCGTACAAAGACATGCTGCCAGGTTAATTGGCCTACTGAGTAAATTGCCCCAGGTGCCCTGAGATGGACTGGCGTCCCATCCTGGGTATATCCCTGCCTTGCGCCCTGTGTCTGCCGGTATGGGCTCCGGCTCACCGAGACCCTGTACAGGATTAAGCGGTTTCTGAAAATGGATGGATGGATGTTATCCTTAGTATATCCCTTTTTATGGGTTTGTCACATGAATAAACCGTACCGATTCTGAAGCAGATATCAGCGAAAAGTCGTATTTTCATTGTAAATGTTGTGGGCTCACTACCCCAACATACTGGTGTGCTGAAGAAGTAAAGAATCGGCCCATTTTGTTCACGTGACAAACCTAACTAACTGGCCGTGTCAGGTGGAGGCGGATTTTTTCGTGACCCGACCCATAAAGAGGCATCTCCTCAGTTCTCATGGCGTTCTCTCCGTAGCCCTGTGCAACGCTTTGTGACCATTGGGTTTAAAGTGCTCTATAAATGCTATTATTATTATAATTATCACATTTGGTCTGTTTGTTGTGTCGAAGGAATCCCGTAAAGAGCTTGCAAGCTGACTGGGTATTTTTCTTCTGAAATAATAAACATCTATCTGAACCGGTAACCGATTGAACACGGTCACCGGTCAATGTTTAACCGTCCCGGCCATGGGTAGTTTGCGAGTTACGAGGTTACGTGGCTCAGACCGCTGCATCTATGCCAAGGAGGATGATGCAATCACTTAACAACCGGACGTGCAATGTTATTTATTTTGCGATGAATAATCTGCACGGAGACGCTAATGATTATTCTGTGTTGTGTGTCATAGTTTGCGCTCATCCAGAACTCGTGACTGACAACCACAGAGTCCTTGTCTATAAACATCTAGAAGCACCTGGGATGTTCGCCACCGTTGGGTTACGTAATCGTGGCTCTGCTGACGAGACATTGCGTACAAACAGTTTAGCTGCTTGTATGAAGCAATTGCTAAGATCTCCCTCTCAACTAAAGAGCATATTAGGGCATGTGGTGTAAACGAGCACCTATGAAGGTTTAAGTAGCAGACGAGGGGGTGGGTGGCCAGCACCGTGCCCAGCCAATAAATTAGCGGAGACCCAAAACATTTTAAAATAAATTCGCCATAGATACTTGCTGTGAGCGGGAACCCTACTGAGAAACCAGGTTTGTAGTGCAGTGTGCTAGCTACTACACTACCAGTCATCACAAAAGCACGCACAAAGACAAAGCTACCCCGTAAAGCCTTAACAGACTGTAGGGTCAAGTGCCGTTAGCGGGCATCTATGAAGGTCGACACGGCACACGAGGGGGTGGGTTACCAGCACCACGCCCGGCCGCCTTTGTCTCCCTAGTTGCAATGTTTTCACGCCGCAACAGGGACTAATTTGAGGTTGAGACGACCTAGGGGGGGGGAGGCCCAGGACCGGTTTAGAAAATCATCAGCGGTGTTGGCTGTGAACCCGGCTAGCCCAGTGCACTAACCACTGGCCCACCGCTCCCCATGACACAGACACACCCAAAGACACCTGTACACGCCCGCACCTTGCCGAGTCACCGCGGCGATGAGCTCACGTGCGGGAGCGTGGGCGCGTGGCGGCGGCGCGCGTGTTGTTTTTGCTGCGGCTACAGCTGCCGTGAGCCAGACGGCTCTCAGGCTCCGTGATGACGGGGAGGGAGGCAGCCCACGAGGTGAGCGCTACTCAGCGACACTCGACGCGCGGCTGTGTGCGTAACGGCTCCCGCGATTACGTCCCGCGTGCGCGCGTCCGGCTCTCGCCAGGGCGCCCCGTCGTGTGAGATTACTCGGCGCGCACGGAACCGAGCGTCGATTCCGATACGTTGTTTCGTCGGTCGATCATCTCGCCTCGCGCCGTCCCGAGCGAGCGATCGGTGTTGCGGCTTCGCGAGACGGGGAGTCCGCTCGTAGCGAGCGAGTGAGAGTGAATTAGTTGGTGCTGAACCATCAATCGCCCCTACTACACTACGTTGAATTCTATCTAGTGGGGGACTGCCTCAAACACAGTCCCCCACAGCCTTCAAAAAACTCTTGAAAAGTCACCTCTTCACCGACTCACAAAAAACCGACTGAGCAGGGCTCCGCGCCTCCGAATCAACGGGTGCAACGCGCCCGGAGAAAATGCGCGCGTTACAAAAGTATATTATTATTATGAGACAAGGTCAGCGGGGTTACGGTGGGGTCAACCGCCAACGATGGGCGACTGCCGCGCAGAAAGCGGGTGTGATAGGCTGCTACAATGCTATGTCTAATGCTATGTGTAAATGTGTCTTGTTGGTTGATTTAAAATGTGTTTATATATGAATCTTGTATTTATTTTAAATTATTGTCATGAATTCGCACGTTTGTTCTGTCGCAGGAACCCCGTAAAGAGCTTGCAAGCTCACTGGGTATTTTTCTGCTGTAATAATAATAATAAAACATCTACAGCACGACTTTGTCAGCAGAGGTGAGTCCAAAACACTCGAATGTTTTATACTTCCCCTGGCACTGCTCCACTTTGAAATTGCCTCCACACCTACTGTTGTGCAAAGTTTTTACAACCTCGGTAAAAAAAAAATAATTAATG
>JAZEWU010000046.1:2224320-2235382 GCA_036362915.1 Geotria australis | reverse complement strand
CCGGTTCGCGACAACAGGGCAGCAGCGGCGGCACGCGGTAGTTGGGGGGGGGGGGTGCTGGCAGCCGCGAAGCCGTCACACGGCCACCGTCCTCTCAGCCAAGTGCGGGCGCGGCCAGGCCTGGCCCTCAGCCCACGCGCGGTTGGATTGCCGGGGTGATCTGCAGTACAAGTTCAAACTTTCAACAATCTTCATTGCAAATGTTGTGGGCTCGCTCTCCAACATACCGGTGTGCTGAAGCAGTAACGAACTTGCTATTTCCTGAGAGCGTCCGCCTTGTGGCGGAAACTGGCTGAACACAGATCAGGCTACAGAGAAAGCCGTCTGGTGTTGGGCCAATAAGTTTGAAGGACAATGCATTGCGACAGCATTTATTTTGCATGGTTTCGCCAGAAGTATGTGTGGCTGCCTGCATGCTGGTGCCTTTGCAAAAAGGTGTCCACTTAGTGTTTAAACATCTTAACACTATTTTCTCATTGCCGGAGAGGGTAAAACCTCATATTCTCTACATTATAGTCACGTTTTTGTTCACGTGACAACCATTTACTGATTGGCTCTGTCGCGTGGAGGCGGGTTTACGACACTTATACATTTTTACGTGGCCTAACTCATAAAAAGAGCTAGACTATGGAAGTTCAACTTTACTTGTTTGACAAAGCAAGAGAACGTGACACTATATTTGTTATTATTATACTTTTTGTTCCAGATCTGTGCCATGGTATCTTCCCCCTCCCCGACCCCTAGCTTAGCTTAACTTGTAAATATTAAAATTGTTAGTATTTAGTTTTTTATTTAAACCCTTGTTGTTGAGTTCCAGTCCATGTATACGTCAACAGCGGGGGTCTGAGAGAAACGGCATTTCGATCCTCTATATGTCCTGTACATATGTCAGAATTGACAATAAAGTTGGAACTGAACTGAACAGATCAGGATGAGTCTCGTTTGCAAGACCGACTGACGTGGGTCACCACAACGGCAAAGGCAGCAGTGAAACAAAGTCACGAGACGAAAGCAAACGTTGATCAGAGCAAATACAACCAAACTGGATCCCTGTCAAAATACGCATTACAGGACAAATCCAAAAGCGTTTAAGTTGTAAGTTTACAAGTAAGAAGGGCTGTATATTATTACAGTAGAATTCTCGATGATCCAGCTATTCGTTGAAAAATACGCTTTCGGTCACAATGGCCTTTTTTGTTTAATGTTAGGGGTTTAACGGATTGAATAAACCGGCCGAGAACGATGACGAAGCGGCGGGAATAATCAGCAAGAGAAACATTGCTGTCGCGGCGCCACCGATTACCGTGGGGCATTAGCTACAAGTACACACTGCATCTAAAGATAAACACGGGGGAAGTTATGGGCGTGGTGGCGAGCGCCTGTAATCAGGAGGAGTTCGTGGATGCAGAACACATTTCTATCGTGAGCACGAGAGGCCCCACTCACGGCGAGAAGCCGCTGCTGCAAGTAGTTTGGTGAACTTCGCAGAGTGAGCAGAGTTCTCCTCCTATATGCGGGAGTTCTCCTGTTTCTCTGCTTTCCTGGCCCATGAAGCTAAACCCTGCTATATTGGAAAACGTTTTGAGACTATATGAGGCTATCCTGGTCAATTTTGTTCTTCGTGTTACTTTAAAAATATGCGTCATGGTGGCTCCTCGCTGACTCTCACTGAGACCTCCTCCCACGTTAAGGATTCGGTTTGCAAGACTGTTTCATCTCATCCAGAGTTTTCAATCAAGACCACTCTCTCACTCACTCATCCACCCACTCACTCACTCAATCATCCGCCTATTCACTCAATCATCCACCCACTCACCACACTATAGATCACAACCCTTCGCTTTCGGCTTCTTGCCCATCACTGCTCCACTTTAAACATCTCTCACCCATCGTCTCCTATTCCCAAGCTCGTATAAGAACCTTGCTCCACCACAAGGAACGTGTTACACTCTTATCTATTACAACTTTCACAGTGCTTTTTGATGCTGGCCACTTTACATTTTAGTCTGTGCTGAGGCAACATTAAACTGTTCGTTTTTTTTTAAATCCGAGATCGCCAAAGAGTCTATACCAGCGCGATTTGTTGTAACTAGGTCACTGTCATGGGGCCGGCACAGTGATGAGCGTCAGTCCTAACCTGCCTGAGCCCTCTTCTTGCACAAACAATCCGGCTAAGCCTCATCCGCGCATCACGTGCCCCGCTTAATCGCTGGCCAGCATCGGGCGGCTAGAAACCAGGGCACGCGGACACAAGAGACGCTCAGTGGAAAACCCGCTGGCGGTGGAGGCAGCAGGACACACTGAGCCGTAAAGTTTCATGTTTTTTTTTGGGTGTTTTTAACAATCGGGGCGCAATAAAAATTACAAAAAAACCACAACGGGTGATGATAGATTTGTCGTATGTATCATCCAACTATCCCGTAATTTAAGCGGGTCGCTCGTGAAAACAGTGTTGAGACACGGTGAAGCTTTTCACGGATAAATAAACAAGAGACCAATCCTGGACAGGAAAAGCTAATCGTTCAATTTAGTTATTACAGCGGTGACGCAGCGGCACCAACATCACCCCCCACCTCACTAAGTCTCAACTAGCAGCTGAGCCACATTGAGTCAAACAGCCCCCATGGGAGCGTCACAGTGGAGGAGACCTCGCTCCGGCAATGCATTGACACTGGGGCTGTAAACAGTATTCAGCCCAGGGTGGGTTTACAGGCCTTCGAAGCAGTTAACAGGGCTGCACTTTAACGAGGCACGAGAAGGTGGGTGGCTACTCAGGGCCGCTCCCTGCAAATCACAGTGTTTCCAACTAGGAGAGAGACATCATGATCGTAACGTGGGAAGCCGCGTTTGTGACTGTAGCAGGGGAGAGGACCCCAGATGGCAGCACAATGGCTTTTACGTTGGGTTCCGCCGCCTAGGTCCCTTTACAAGGCAGAGGGAGCAACTGGCGGGCCACTCAGCCTCCCGCGTCTGTCACTGGGTGGCAGCGTCGCCTTTTCACTCCAATAAGCCATGTTTGTTCAAGCAAACGAGATTTGAACAACACTGACCGGTAGGATAAAACCCGTTACGTAAAAGAATAGTTGTGCTTACTGGCCAGAAGGTGGCAGTGCAGATGGGTCGTTACTGGACCCGGCTTTTGAGGGTGGTGCGTGTGGGGATTTTCCCGATTACCCTGGACCCTTCCCACACAAAGCCACATTCTTATTTACGACGTTCATGGCCAAACATCTCCACGGAGCAGTGCCCTCATAATAACAATCTTAAGGTTCCGTGAGTTTTTTTTATTAAAGTGATTTTTTGGAAACCCCCCTGAAATGAATGGAGATAACATAAATAAGGTCGGCTGCGATGAATTACAAACACCGCGTGACCTATTGAACTCTTCCATGAGGATGCTTAAGTGTAATGTTTGGCTCGATTACAGTTTAGAATATCTTGCTGCGTGTAGGCGGAAACTTGAGAATCTGGAAACCCACCAGTTCACGAACCCGCTTGCTTTACTGCCACCTCCTGCCCACGGCGCAGTCTCACATCTGCGTGACCCAGTAACCCTGCCTGCAGCCACACACACACACGTATACAGTTCATCAATAGGCATCGCTGGTTTGCGATATGGAAAGGGCAGTGTAGAAAACTGTACGTCAAAGTTGTCACCGTATATGCGGGTAGTGTGTGGGTCAAACGACCACCAAACTACGCGCACATTGGGGTCATCTAGCAGTGGATCGAAACGCCGCCTGACGAGGCGCCGCGCGCGTCCCGTTCCCGACCACATCCTCCTCACACGACCAACAATTCCCATCCATCAATCATCCATCGTCAGAAAGCGCTTAATCCTGTAACAGGGTCGCGGTGAGCCAGAGCCTATCCCGGCAGACACAGGGCTACAGCCAGGATGGGACACCAGTCCATCACAAGGGCAATTTAGTCCGTAGGCCAAATAACCTATACAGCATTTCTTTGGACTGTGGGAGGAAACCAGAGTGCCCGGCAATATCCCACGGGGGAGAACATGTAAACTCCACATAGAAAGGCAACTGAGCCGGGATTCGAACCCGGGTCCCAACAATAACTCCTGCCTTTGAAAAGCAGTACCGAAAGACAGTGCCGATGATGGGCTTACTGACAAACATCGCCTAACTTTACACCGCACACACATGCAACCGTGACAGTAACAACCAGGCGCGTCGCAGCCGCGGGTATTGCAGGAAAAAGTGGGGGGGGATGAAATCATGTTTCTATGAAAGTGCGGGTGTCGCAACATGTGACACGAGACTACCTCAGGAAAAAGTGTGTGGGGGGGGGATGAAATCATGTTTCTTTGAAAGTGCGGGTGTCACGACACCCGCGGCTGCGACGCTCCACCAACGAGACACATGTGACGAGATGGGGTGGTGGTGGGGGAGGGGGGTAGTAAAGAGACACGTTCTCGACGCGAACCCGACTTTTATAACCACGCGCAAGTGCGACCCATCCTAGACGCTAGGCCTCACCTGAAGGACGCGGCGCGCCTCGCGTCTCGCCGCCTTGGGACTCAGTGCGGCCCGCGGACCACCGTGGCGCGCACGGACACACACGGGGGGGGGCGGGCGAGTGAGGGCCCTGGGAGTGTGAACAACGTGAACAACGTGAACGATGTTGCGGTGCGAGGAAGCCTATCTCAGCGTGAAACCGCGCCGCGCCACCGCCGTTCTCATTTAAGTAAAAGGCGCCGCTGTGAGGGAGTTCCGCCGCTTGTGGCTTCCGCCTTGCCGGTCGGAACCAAGTGCTTTAAAGACCCGTGGAGCGGGTGGCGGGAAGTGGACTCTACCAAGTCCCAAACACATCCCTTAATTACAGATAATAATAATTATAGCGTTTTATATAGCGCCTTTCACCCGAGGGTCACAAAGCGCTGCACAAGGGCCGCGAAGAGAACGGCATGTCGACAATGAAAAAAAAAAATCCATTGTCAGAAACCGATTAATCCTGTACAGGGTTGCGGTGAGCCGGAGTCTATCCCGGCGGACACAGGGCGCAAGGCATGGCTATTCCCAGGATGACACGCCAGTCCCATTTGCAGAGTTGGCTGCTGTTTTGAGATAGCCGTGTCGAGTGTCCCTTCTCTCTGCTTCGTGACGCATCGCCTCCCCACGTTGGAGGCATCGTCAGAACAGCTTTGCGGAAAGAACAGCTATGGATAACAATTCTCATGCAAACTCCACACGGAAAGGCCCCCGAGCCGGGATTCGAACCCGGGTCCTTTAAATAATTGTCATCAATTCGCATGTTTGTTGTGTCGCAGGAATCCCGTAAAGAGCTTGCAAGCTCACTAGGGTATTTATCTGCTGTAATAATAAACATCTATCTATCCATATATGTGCGCGTTATAAATGTAAAAGTATTTTAATATTATAACATTGGTCACGAAAGCCTTCGTGTAAACACGGGGCGGGGTGGGCGTGTTCTCGATCAACCCCGCCCCGCCCCGCGCCACACCCCCCGCGCTGACCAATCACGAAACGACCCCAGCTTGACTGGAGTCGGGACCTTGTTAGATTTCGTAGCGAGCATAAGACGGCAGCGTCGGGTAGCGCGCATCCAGTGTATGTTATGTAATGTCGACAGGCCCGGTGTGGTGAAGCTTCGGTCGGAGTGAGTCCGGGGTTCGTGAGGAGAGTAAGCAAGGGTTCAACGGTTCGCGCTCAGCTTCTCTCACTCACTCACCGTCCGCCGTGGTTGGACTCCGCGTCAAGTTGACTCGAGTTCCCGTGAAGGTGACCCCCTTCACACGACAGGTGATGTCAAGAGCTTGCAAGCTCACTGCGTATTTTTATGCTGTAATAATAAACATCTATCTTTCTATCACCGTCACCTCCATCACCATCATCACTAATCACCTCCGTGACGCCCGTCGGTATTCATTCCCCACGAAATCAGCATCCTCATCACTTGCATCGAGACTTCACACATCGATGACTGACATAACCTCGACAAAGATCCCGCGCATAGCCCTAACAGACTGGAGTTGGTGGTGGCGATTATTGAGGTTGGTGGTGGTGGTGATGATGGTGGTGGCGTATCGACGTATGCAGGCATGTTCGTATACCGGGCCAGAGCTCCCGGGCTGCTGGGGAAGCTGCTGAGAGGAGTTACCAGGAGACACGGCACGGCATCTGCTACAGCTACTCGGGGTGTGTGAAGAGCATATCATCACCACTTTCACCACCATCATCGTTCTATGTCGTTATCGCTCGTGATCAAGGTAACCATCCTCAATACTCATATTCACCATGATCATACCGTTGCTGTGACCTACCGTAAATCTTCCAACAAAATCGTTGCACAACAAACAAGAGCGTTCATCTCGACGGTCACGTCCTTCCCTCGCTGCTAAGAATAAACCGTGCCGTCACTTAACCGCGTGTTTTTAAATACGGTGCCAGGTGATGGCTTTTACATGGCCCAGCGGTCGCGCATTCGCCCCTTGTTGCAGATTCACGGTTCAATTCCAATTCAATTATAAAAAACTACTAGCAGAAGTACCCGACGTTGCCCCGGACCCTATGGCCTTCTCCTGGTGAAAAGAGGTCCCCACAAGCCCCCTTGACCCTCGCAAACCCCATTGGCCCCCAGGCAAACCCCGCTCGCCCCCCAGTTGTGTAATACTAACATGATTGGTAATTTCTTTGACTTTGGCCCTAGGAAAACCAGAAGATGCAAAGGCAGGTCAAGCCAAGGCCAATGGTGAGGACATGACACCTCTCGCTGGTTTGGCGAGCGATTGACTGGAGTGAATTAGTGGCGTATCATCAAATGGGCGGCGTGTTGTAGCAGTGAGCAGCGCCTTGCGCTAGGCCTGCCCTAGGTTGACTCAGCCCTCAATGAGTACCTGGTGCAGTGTGTAAACATCGCCACTAAGGAGACTAAGGCATAGTGCTGGTCACCCACAGAATAGGATGTTGTGCTGGCCTTCATAGGTGATCGCTAACAGCACTTGCCCATACAGTCTGTGATGTCTATACGGGGGATCTTTGCCTTTTGTGTGTGTGCGTAGCTGCAGCGGCTCCGGTGTTCAATTGGCGCGACGCGCTAAGCGTGGAGTCGCTGCTGACGGAGGAGGAGGTGATGATCCGAGACTCGTTCCACACCTACTGCCAGGACAAGCTCATGCCACGCGTGCTCATGGCCAACCGCAACGAAGGTGCCGCCAGCGATACACACGCTACGCGACATTTGACGGGCGCGGTGCTGGCCACCCACCCCCTCGTGTACCATGCCGACCTTTATAGGTGCTACTCGCTAACAGCACTTGAACCTACGGTCCTTTAAATCTAGACGGAGAGACGTTGGACTTTGGACACGTTTGCGCGTTTTTTACTTTTACAGTGGCTGTGCCAGGGGCCCAAGACGTGAAGCGTCCAGCGACAAACAGCGCCGTAAAAAAAAACCGTCATAGATGCAAGCTGACACGCGTGTGCGTTTGCGTGTGTTTGCGGTTACGCATCTGCAGTGTTCGACCGGGAGATCGTGTCAGAAATGGGCGAGATGGGAGTGCTGGGGCCAACGATCAAAGGTGAGCGCAGGGCCTACACGGCGAGTGTGCACGCGGGCCGATGAGCCGAACCGCACGCCGCGAGAGTGTAGAATTCGTACCAACCCACGTTAAAAACACAAACACATTAACACGTGCACCGATCACTGCATCGCGTCCCTGTGCTCCTGTCTCCATGTCCACACGTTCCCATTTGCACGTTTCCTTGCATACCTGGGTCCTCGTGCCGCCTCGTGATTCCACTCTCCCCGCAGTCCACCCTTGGTTCCTGCATCTCCCTTGCCGTTGTTCACGCATCCGTTTCACCATATCTCTATATCCCCACATCCTAGCCTTTATGTGTGCCCGTGCCCCTGAAATCCCGTGTTACCTGTTCTCCACCCTCCTCTGTCCCCATATTTCTTGGCATCCCAGTCTCCACATCTTCAAGTTGTCATTTTCTTCTTGTACCGCCGTGTCCCTATGACCGAGTCCCTCCGTCCCTGCCCCTGCGTGTGTCCACATGGGGAGCGGTGGCTCAGCGGTTAGCGCGCTGGACTACAAACCTGGCGGCCCGAGTTCGCATCCCGCTCACGACCAACACCGCTGACGATTTTCTGAACCTCAAATGAGTATCTAGTGCGATGTGTAAACATCCTGTTACGGGTCGACCTTCCTCGGTGCTACTCGCTAAGGGCACTTGACCCTACAGTCTGTTAAGGCTACACGAGGGACCTTCGTCTTTGTACCGCAGGCTACGGCTGCGCGGGCGTCTCGTCCGTGGCTTACGGGCTGATCGCCCGCGAGGTGGAGCGGGTGGACAGCGGCTACCGCTCCGTCATGAGCGTGCAGTCGTCCCTGGTCATGCACCCCATCTTCGCTTACGGCTCCGAGCAGCAGCGCCTCAAGTACCTGCCCCGGCTGGGTGAGAGGTCACGGCCAGGTCATCATCGTCTCGATCGATAAAACAAAATAATAATTTTAAATTTATCACGCGCACATATGCAATGTCAAAGGTATTCATTCGACGAGAGAACGACTCGGAAGCACGAGCAAAGTGCCTAGAGGTGGAGGAGGCAGCCAGGCGGTTTGCCGGCGCCATATTGCCACACACTGCTTCCTATATATTATGATGTTATCAGCCAATTAATTTGCAGATTCCCTGTTTGCGCTGGTTTGGGTCTCCAAGTTTTGAGCAACACTTATCTATCAGTAGACAGATCATGATTCGTAATAATGATGACAATCCACGGCTCACGGTGCCGATGAATGAGGTCTTCATCGAGCAGTGCACCGACCACGGTCCGTGATCTTTGCAGCAAAGGGGGAGATCGTCGGTTGCTTCGGTCTCACGGAGCCCAATCACGGCAGCGACCCGGGCGGCATGGAGACGCGAGCACGCCACAACCCCAGCAGCAACACCTACACGCTCTCCGGCACCAAGACGTGGTGAGAGGTGGGGGGACACACAGCGTCACCATCCCCGCACACACACGCACACGTTGAGGCCTAGAGCCGCCGTTGTACGGTCGCACAAGCACACATGTGATTGGGCAGCGGTGGGTGAACGATGCGAGTGAACTGACGGGTCGCTCTTTAATAATAATAATTTTTAATTTATGACGCGCACATATTCATTCAGTGTCGAAGGTAACTCATTCGACGAGAGAACGACTCGGACGCGCGAGGAAAGCGCAGAGAGACGGAGGGAGGCAGCCAGGCGGTTTGCCGGCGCCAAGGCGCTCTATAAATGCTATTATTATTATAACATTGCCACACGCTGCTTCCCATATGTTATGATGTTGTCGGCCAATTAATTGTTCACGACGAGGCCCGGTCTTCTTTCCTCCCCGCTCGTGTCTCCGTCGAACGCAACAACACCGCACCGCGCCCAACGTCGCTTGCGTAATGACTCGATAATTTACTTGATAGACGAAAGAACGAACGGCGACGGGGGGGTGGGGTTCTCTCACGCCGCGCCGCAGGATCACCAACTCGCCGATCGCCGACGTCTTCGTGGTTTGGGCCAAGACGCAGGAGGACGGGCGGGTGCGAGGCTTCGTGCTTGAGCGCGGCATGCCGGGCCTCTCGGCGCCCAAGATCGAGGGGAAGTTCTCGCTGCGGGCGTCGGTCACCGGCATGATCATCATGGAGGATGTCGAGGTCCCGGCTGAGAACCTCCTGCCCGGCGTAGCGGGGCTCGCGGTGAGTCACTGGCAGGAAGCCGAGCCGAGCTGAGCAAACCGCGGAAAAGTCTCCGAGCATCTAGATCCAGCGCCAAGTGTCGCAGCTTGGTACCCAACTTGATTAAGACGGCCATTATGTGGAAGTTTCGTACGTCAGACATTTTAATCTTGAATGCATGTATTTAATTCGAAGGAAACCTTCGTGGCCGAGAACTCTTGGTGGAACATAATTATCCCCCTTCTGAAATGTTTAAGTTACCTTAATCTATCCATCCATCCATTTTCTAAACCGCTTGTCCCTGTGAGGGTCGCCGTGGCAGCAAGTTACCTTAACGATGGTTGATGTTCACTAACACAAGGCAACGTCGGCAACAATTGAGCGATGTCACGCGACGTTAGCCGCGTTAAGCGACGTCGAGTTACGGAAAGTTGTGTCATGTGACCCGTTGCCGAGCGACGTGATCGGAGTGCCGTCTCTCCCCTCTCAGGGCCCGTTCGGCTGCCTCAACAACGCTCGCTACGGGATCGCGTGGGGAGCGCTGGGCGCCGCCGAGTTCTGCTTCCACACGGCGCGCCAGTACACGCTGGACCGGTGCGTTGGGGCCTCGGTACCTCGACTGGGGTGGCAGACACCCATCGCACTATGTTGTCTCTTAGTGATTATTGGAATTATTTGACCTTTTTGTCAATTGTGCAACAGTGTTACCGATGCACAATATAATGCTGTAAATTTGTTAAATCCGTTGCATTACCTTCTGATTTCATATACCATCAATATTGGTCAACTCGCACGTTTGTTGCATCGCAGGAATCCCGCTTCCAGAGCTTGCAAGCTCACGGGGTATTTTCCGATGTAATAATAACAAGCAGTGTGTGGCAATATGGCGCCGGCAAACCGCCTGGCTGCCTCCTCCGCCTCTCTGCGCTTTCCTCGCTACGCCTCCGAGTCGTTCTCTCGTCGAACGAATACCTTTGACATTGAATGAATATGTGCGCGTTATAAATGTAATTTTTGTTATTATTATCTAACTCTGAGACCCCCCCACCGTGATGTGGTGCAGCGCACAGTTCGGTGTGCCGCTCGCTCGGAACCAGCTCGTGCAGAAGAAGCTGGCCGACATGCTCACCGAGATCTCGCTCGGCCTGCAGGCCTGCGTGCAGCTCGGGCGCCTCAAGGACCGCGGCCAGTGCGTCGACGCTCATCCCAACCCACACGCACGTCACGGTTGCGTTGTCTGTGCATGTGTGCGTGAGTTTCTGTCGTAGTTGCCGAGCGAAAGCCCAAAGTGCCACCAAGTGGCCGGCAACGAAACGGCACTTTCAAAGTTGTGATAGTTCAATGCGTACAGGCAGTCCCCGG
>JAZEWU010000046.1:2170256-2182830 GCA_036362915.1 Geotria australis | reverse complement strand
TGTACATATGGTAGAGTTGACAAATAAAGTTGAATTGAATTGAATTTGCACTGGTGTGAATAAAAAAAAAAATCCTACTGATGTGACTTGAGAAGGAGTTTTGGTGAAGTTATCTTCTGGGGGCCGTTTTCTTATACAGGCTGGTGTATCGCTCGCTGCACGAGTTTCTTAATCTCACAGCACGATTCCGAGAGCACGCACAGAATAGAAAAGAAACCAAAAACAATAACCGTGTCCAGACAGTGACCAGGGAGAATAATCACGGCAATTGCCATAGACTCACATTCTTGTGTCAATCCACTGCTGGATGAAGGCCTCCACAACTCCGTGTCAGTCATGAGGGTCGCGTCACCAAACTTTATCATGCTGCTCAATGCGGGTTTGTGTCAATGGCGGGTTCAGATATTACTCGCCACTGATGTCAGCTGTGGAGAGATTCCAACTTAGGTATTGTGGGCGTGGGGAGGAAAACGTCGCCAAGAGGTCCCAACGAAGGAGTGACAGCCACGGCAGGCAACGCACCTGAGAAGGCGTCTATCGCACATTGCGGAGACAGTGATCGATTCTCCCTCGTGTGCAGGAGTAACATGGATTGTCCTGTCGCAAGACCCGTGAAATGCGGCGACGGTTTGTTAGAATCCTTCATTCAGCAGTGGACAGATCATGGCTGATGGCGAAAATAATATAGTACGTTAGCTGACGAATCCGAAGAACAAATATCGAAACTGCACCAACAGACAAAATCCCACATATTTTAGACAATTCAGCATAATGTGAATATGGTCCCTATAGAAAAAATATTTGTGTTCATTTTACACCATCGCAGTAACACAGGCTCCTGGTTAACTCATTTCACACGTGCAGCAGAAGCAGCAGTTAGCACTGCCCTGTGTGAGCCAACCATTCCCCCATAGCGACAGGTGCAGTCCACTGCTGGATGAGAATTACTTGAGTGTCCAAGCCGAGAAAGAAGTCAGTTCTGCACTGCTGAACTTTCCAAACCAGCGTCATCTAGGCGTCTACTAGTTCAAGTCTCGGTGTGTGGTTCTTAAGGACTTGTTCTTAGTCGAGTCGACTAAAGTAGTCATTTACTCCACTGTTATATATTAAATGTTGGTGCGAGGGGAGCACTATTCACTAACCAAATATCAGCTCAGCCAATTACTTAATAACGTAATTTACTCATTGACAAAATTAAATCGTCAAATACATACCAAGCCAATTACCACGTCTTCAGTAACATTGCAAGTAATCTCGGTCTGCGTCTTAATTCAAACTCGTTCATTTTGTCTAATCAGTCGGCCACACTTTGGTCTGTAGTGGGCAGTCATGGTCTAATGGTGGTGACGATATTGGCAGTAGTGCATCTGTCAGTCATCTCAGTCAACCCATAACTGCATCCGTATTCTGACCTACCACCAGCAAACTTTTAACACTTCACATGGCCTCAAGGTGCACATAGCCTGGCACAAGCGCCATGGTGACATGGTGATGTTGGCGGTAGTGGTGGTGATAGCGATGTTGGTGGTGGTAGTAGTGATCGTGGTAATGATGGTAGTGGTGATGTTGACGGTCACGGAGTTGGTGATGGTAGTGAAAGTAGTCATGGTGATGGTATTAGCAGTATTCACAGTCACTCATATTTGTTGATGGTTTGTCCACTCATGATTGACCAATATAAAGTTAAAACTCCGTCGTTGATGAATATTTTCTCAACAAACTTCGTTGACAGAATTAACGTAGGCCACAGCTGGCAATTTGCAGCTTGGTGGTTTCATGATGGAGGTGCTTGTAACCTACTGCGTGTCACAAACGATGCTCTGGGTGTTTTGACCCAAGTATCGGTGGTTGATGTGCAGGTCTGCACATCCCCTCATGGTACGGGAAGGTGCCTCGCCTGTCGCCGCTATCGCTGGTGCTTTGCAGGAAGCCGCGCACGAGCAGACCCCTCCAATAACAGAGCGGCAGCCAAACGAACGCGCCCAAGAGGATGTCCATCGCACAGCCTAAGCGATCAAACCAGCTCGGGGCACAGGCGGCAAGACAGATCGTTGCATTGCAACGCCCATGAGAGATGGCGGCTGTTTGGAGACGCCTTCATCCAGCAGTGGAGCGATCATGGCTGATGATAATGACGTAGACTGCAGATTTCATTCAGTGCGGGCCGGGCCGCCGAAGCTCCCGCGGTGCCACCCTCCTCTTGTTTTTGAGCGTTACAACCGTATTCAACAGCAGTCGCGGTAGAACGACCCCTGCCCTTACCCAGTGTTGCCAACTCTGCCAGCTTGCCACAACATTTTAGCGGCTTTGTTTTTTCCCTAAACATCAGGCAATTTACCAGCATTGGTTCAAGTCAAACCAGAATGGTGATGAGACAATAAGTGTCAAAACCAGTTCTGAGTTTGCTTGCATTAAAATCAACATTGCTCAAATATCCACTTCCAAAAAGCTGTGGTCGATGGGATGTGTAAAAAATAGTATTATTTTATGTAGAGAGTCGAGAAGTGATTCCCCCAAAGGCGCTAGCCTGGCGTGAACGTATGGAGTCATAAGGTTCAGCTCCTGGAACGTCCTAACTCTGGTGGATGATGATACCTTACCTTTCCTCCCACCAAGTACACTATGCAGACTTAAAGTCAAAGTGGCCACCCTGTCCGAGGTGCATTGCCCCGTGGAGGTTCGGATTAGTGGTGGTTACACCAACCACTGGTCTGGCTGCGCTTGGGGTGAACATTGGAGGGTCGGTAATCATTACGGTCGAGGTCGCCTTGCCTTTGAACTTTGCCATATCCAGGTGGCTGAGATTTTCTGGATCATGATTCCAACGACTGTGAAATATACGGCAAATTGTCTAGTAACACCTTTTGCCAAACTGACTAGCGGGGCAATCTGGTTACTTTCCGGATGAGGACATGATTTAAAATTATCTGCAATTCCAGGCGTGGGTGCATCAGCTCGCTTACATTCAACACCCGCCGACATTTTGGATGAATTCGGACGTCGTACCGAGCGACGTCCGGGTGAATTTCCGCGGGTTCGTTTCGGCGACCCTCGAATTTTTTTAACGAGTCGGCAACACCGGCAGTTGGGACGACGGACGGGGGATAGCGAAGAGGCCAGCTCGGCAGGGGTTCACAGAGAGCGCGAGCGCGCGCGATTCAGGAGACGTCGGCCGCTTGCGGCTGGGTCGTCGGGCGGCACGGGTCGTGCGAAGCCAGGGGCGGCGGCAGTAGCGGCGGCAGGGGCCGTGTGCTGTGGCGGCGCCGCCAGTGCCGCGTCAGGCTGTAGGACTGCGTGAAGCGGACGCCGCAGGCCTCGCACGCGTACGGCTTCTCGCCCGTGTGCGTGCGCATGTGGCGCGTCACGTCGCGGCCCTTCAGGAAGCGCTTCCCGCACACGTGGCAGCGGAACCGCCTCTCCCTCCCGCCGCTACCGCCGTCGCGGCCCCACTCGCCGAGCACGGCCAAGTCGCCGCAAGCGAACCGGCCCGCTCCCGACCCCCCTCCCGTCGCCTCGTCGTCCTCGTCCTCCCCGCAGTCGTCGGGAAAGCCCTGCCTGTCGTCCGGGTTTTCGTTGTGGTTGTTGTTGTTGTTGTTGCCTCCTTCGCCGGTGGTGGCGGTCGCGAGGTTGTTGTTGCCGCCACAGCCGGTTCCGTGGAAGGAGACCGGCGGCGCAGAGCCGCGACGGTAGCGCTGAGCTTCCGTCGGCGCCGCCCAGTTCCGCTCGTGACGCCTGGAGGAGTTCCGCGGCGGTTGCCTGGTCGCGTGTTTCCGCTCGCCGCCGACCGTCAGTTCTGCTGACAGAGGAGACGGATATACGGAGCGAGTTGTCAGTGGCTTAATGGTGGTGATGCCACCACCAGACGTCGATACAAAGATGGGCTCTTACCGTCTGCTTTTAGACTCGCCGGAGACCTACAAAATCATGTAGGAAGCTGTTCTCACAGACACCCATAGATCTCCGTTAACGGTATCCAACTCGGTGCCCGTCTCGCTAATCGGCCCCTTCTCAATCACCGTGCACGTCCCACCCAGCAACTTTTACTCACGTCTAGAAAGTGGACAGATGAGTGACATTTCGTGAGCACTGTGCGTTACTATTGACATGGTTAATAAGCGTCGACGAGCGAGAATTATAACCGCGCCGTGTAGTTTACCGTCCCACATTCCCTCGCTGCTCCGTTCCCCGTGCTCCCACGCGCTCTCCAGCTTCACCTCATCCTTCGCCTTCACCACCAGCGAGCCTACAATACACGTGAGACATGCGTGGGTCAACGGGGCGGTGATGTGGCCCAGCGGTTATTACTGCGCGGTAGTTTAACCGGAAAATATAACGCACCACCTGCTTCACTTGTAGCAGGCGTTAATGATCTCCGGTGACATCGTTTTAAACAATTAGGTCACTTGTGTACCAGCATCATGAACCCATTTAGCAAAGTTCGCGAGATTACAGTCTTTTTAGTAAGATTCTGCCGAGTTCTCGCAGTTTGGGGCGTTGCTGTTATGTGCGATTACAACTGAAACATTTGTGGGCAAGTTAGCATTGTTATGCTTTGGCCAATACCAGTCACATCATACGTTGTTTTAGCTATGGGAGGAAACTGGAACATCTTGCAGGAAAATTAGGAAAGTAACCAAGACACCTGCGAAACGGTAACGTTTATCGTTGGTCACACGATGGTTACACTAACATTCACGGTGGGTCTGTCTCGCCGCTGACAACAACACACGACAACATCTCTGTTAACCAACTGCATCATCGTTTATTATCGCTTCAATTTTTAAAGCACTTTACAAAAGAATCAGTTACAAAACCAACAAAAAATATAGTCTATAAACAAGCAGGAAGGCGTTACAAAAGCGAGTTTACATACAGAAGGGGAGCACAGCAGACTGGCTTCACAAAAGAACTTCCAGCACACAAGCCCTGGACTAGCGTTGACTTCCCTGAGTCTCATCAGAATGGTGTGACAAAGGATAAATGGTGCTCAGCTGTCAGTTAATTCTGAAAGTTTAATTGAAGTAATGAATGTGTTCTTAAAGTTGACCGAGAGGTAATTAATAACACAAGCTAACAATAGTTCTATAAAACAAACTTCAATAAAGTCAAGTGATTTCCTGCTCATGAGTCCTGAGCAAGTGAAGACATGCCACAAATCTATACGAGAAGGAAGTCGACCCATAGGTCAACTACTCTCGACTTCCCCACAAAGTGGTACTAGTTTTACAGACTGTGAAGGAATGATGGGTCAAGTTAACTTAACCCCAACCACTCGTTCTACCGCTGAGCCACCCGGCCGAAACATAAGTAAACTAATACAGAAGTCTATAATTAAACATTAATATATATGAATTAATGCAAATTAGTTAACCCACATGAATGAATCCACGTGAATTAGATAGTGTAAATATTAAGAAATGTGTCGACATTAAAAACACAATGAAATGGCTTATACTTGGAAATAGTACGGGTGCTATTCACATGTCGACCAAATACTATAGTATTGCGCCAGGCTATCATGACAGAAGGTACTACATCGCCCCTCAGTCTGCAATAGCTATTTTAATGCAAATGCTGTATTAATTCGGCATCCACCAGATTTGAACCACAAACCTCTGCAACAAGTGGTGAATGTGCTACCGGTGGGCCGTGTCAATGCCCCATGACAAGTAAACAAACTTCTTAAAGTACTTTTGGTGTCTAAATTGCAGTATTGACACAGACAGAAAAAAAATAGGTGTGGAAAAACATATACTAACTTGAAGAAAGCTTGAAACGGAGCCAACAATTGGCCAATATCTGTAGTCCTACATTCAGATGTTTGGACAATTCCTGTAACGAGTGTTTACACATACGGGAGAAATATAGAGAATCGGGAGAAAACCTACGCATGGAATACAGGTGGAAATGAACCAACTTGCTGCACTGCCACGGAGTTTCCAGAACGTGATTCACCAACCCCGACTGCCACCACAACCATGTGCAGTACAGCCGACAGATCCAAGAAGCTCATCTTAGAGATGCAATCAGTGACCCAATCTCAACATCTGGACACGTACAACGGGATCAGTTGGATTTCTGAAGGTGAAGGTTTAAAAAAAATTAATCTAACCTACCCCATTTCAAGCATAAAAACTTCTCTCATGATGCTCCTATGCCCTTAATGGCAATTCGGATTGTATTGTTCATCTTAAAAAGGTGGTAGTTGGTGGTGATACTTAAGGCTAGGTGAGAGCTATGTAACGAGTGGAGGTCAACTAGAGCACAGTGGCACAGCATGCAAAAGTTCTGCTGGCTTTGGCGGATGACGGCCGAGGGATTCCTGTCCTTCAACAACCCTTACAAAACACCACTCCCTCTCTCTCTCGACTATTTACAAACCAGCATCATCATAACGTTACTGCAAACGTATCGTGTCTTTGAATCAATCACACGTTTGGTGTTTTCAGTTCGACACATTACATCAACGGCCGGCCACCCATAGACAAGCAGTCAAGGAATCAACCCTGCAACGAATCGCTTTCTCTGCAATTCATTTGGTACAACTAGGAGTCCAATTGTATTCAGAAATCAATAATTTTTCGTCTAATTTTGACGGTGTTGTTTGCCTTGTTTACAATCTCTCTCGTTTGTATATTTTTTTCTGGCTCCATTTTTCTACAAGAATCGGCGGTGTGCACCACTTCATTAATCGTATATCTTTGTTTGACTACATGTGCTCTTGTATAAATAAAAAATTGTGTAACGGATTTAAAATGTGTACCTATTCAGCATCTTCAGGTTTTCACTATGCAAGTGTAAAATGAACACCCTGTGTGCATTTGCAGCATCATTAGGTTTTCTTTGTGCATGTGTCAAATCAACACCTTGCACTGCCTTGCAAAAGAGATGTTAATCCTTCTCAAGCAACTTATCTGGTGACAGTTTATTAAAAAAATAAACCTACTTGCTATATTTGGTTGCAAGAATTGACCATCAACTCTCCGGTGAGTGAGATGAAACAATAACAGTTGGCGCGTTAAATGCCCATACACGTGACTATTTAATTTGTTTGATGTGTTGGATGGTGGAGGGTCTTGCAAAAAAACTTTGGCCAGATCATTTTGTCCCAAACCAAAATTCAATGACTCGTAAAAACTACACTCAAACTGTATAACGCGCACTTAGCCTAATGTACAAAACGAGAGGGACCGACACAAGTAGCCAACACAAGCGAGACAGAAAACAACAGAAAAACTGGCACAACCCACAAGACGGCCCAAACGAGACGCATGAGGCACACAGCACGCACGCAGCACAAAACCACAACAGATCTTTCAATCAAGTCACCACCGTGACCTGTTGCAATACATCGACTCTCTGGGAGAGGCCGTGCGGGCCGTGGTAACTTAGATATTCAAACCAGGTCACTCTACTGAAGGGATTTATTTTGGTGCCGATCTGGCAGCAATGTGGTTGCTCGTAAGGTCCTCGTTTTACTGCCTTTGGGGAGGGGACTCGGGACTGCGGCGAACACCTGGGGAATCCCACACGGTTGGTACGATGGACATCTGTGTAATAATTCTCCGGACTCTCTCTAATATGGGGAGCTCAAGTGACTACTGTCAACACCGCCTCGTTTGTATTGTTTACCACATACTCTAGATTGTACGTGTTGTGTCTCTGTGGTGGTTTGGCTGGGTCATGTTGCGTTTACTGCATCTTCTTGATCGTATCCATTGTTTCTGTAATGTTGTGTTTCGCAGGATAGAATGTGCGTGGATAACGCTGAACAAAGCAAAATCATTATTTGGTATTTACACCATCCTTGTAGCGCACCTTGCGTGGTGGGCGAGCACTAAATCGCTACACGCCTACTTATCAATCGACGACTGCTGGGCTACGAACCAGTTGCTGCCGAGCTACTACTGGGGTCTAGATCACATTCGGCTGCCCGGTGCGCTGCAGGCAGTGACCAGCATTAATGGCGTGAATCGTCGACGAGCGGAGACGGTGAGAGGAGCAATAATCGGTAGTTCGCGGTCGCTATTGGGCACACCCCGCGTCCTCTTTCTTCACCACCGCGGCCGGCGGCGGGAGGGGCGACAACGGCGAAGGCGGCGACTGGCACTTGTGCTTCTGCAGCTCGCTCTGCTGGGTGAAGGCCTGCCCGCAGTTCTGGCACTCGTACGGCTTCTGGCCCACGTGGATGCGCCGGTGCCGCACCAGGTTCCAGGCCTGCGCGAACGTCTTTCCGCAGCAGGAGCAGCGGTAGGGCCGCTCGCCCGTGTGCCGCCGCACGTGCACCAGAAGCTTGCTGCGACACGAGAAGTAGCGGCCGCACTGTTCGCAGCGCCGGCTCGCCTCGCCGCCGCCGCCCGTGCCGCCGCCCCCCCGCGCGGCCTCGAAGCCGCCGCCGACGACGGACCGGCACAACGCCCCGAGCCCCGGCCCTTCCAGGCCGCCGTCTACGAGCGCCAGAGCGGTGCCGTCGAGGTAGCCCAGGAATTCTGGCCGGCACGATCCCTCGTCCCCCGACGAAGCGCGACCGCACAGGTCCTCCTCGTCCTCTTCCTTGTCGTCGTCGTAGTCGCAGTCGAGAGGAGGGGGCGGCGAGCTGCCGCTTTTGTCCCTCTCCGGCAAAAGTGTGACGCGGAAGTTCGAGTCGAAACTGCTGTGCTGCGAGCTACTGGCGTCAGCGACCTGCGGCTCTGCAGCTGACGGCTTTGAATAGCTGGCGCGTAAACGGCACACTGCTGCTGCGGCTGCTGTGTCTCCTGCAGGGCGAAGGCAAAGATGTTTTGAGCTCCAACAACTTCTTAAAACCTTCCTGGAGAAGATGCTAGGAGGCAATGACGGCTCCCCGTGTTGCGCCACGGTGTAACGATTCACCTCGTCACCCACCCACCCCCCCACCCCCCCCCAAGTTTCCCTGCACCCTCCCACACGACTCGATGGTTTGTCGTCGCTTTGATTCATGGACCGACTCTTTGCCGCGATGCGTTTCGGTTGTACTGTCTGTTTTTGGTTTTACGTGGTGGCTGAGCACAGGCCTAAAGGTCCAAAACGTCAAGCGATATCACTATCAAAGTTACATTAAATAAAAGAACGCACTTACTGAAATTAGTTTTGGAAGAGAGACACCGGGAGGGAATTGCAGGGTGCAGCAGTGTGAGGGAAGAGGCAGAGAGAGAAGTGCTGGGACCTGCAGTGTTGTGGTTGAACGCGGTGTGAATGGGACGATACAATCCGTCTCGTAGAGAGAATCAGTCTATTAGTCCGAGTGCCTCACAGACCGTGTGTTCGTTCAATTTTTATTAACGACTGCCGCCATTCACCTCCAAGTGATGGCGATGTCACCACATTGCTCGTCCCAGGCTACGTGCACGCACTTCAAAGCTATCACGCCAAGTGTGGAATGGTCGCTGGCAGTTTCACGGGACAGACCCAGGTGCTGACTGGCAGATGCACCACATGCGCTCCCCCAATGTGCCAACTTGCTGCGTATTGAGCCACCTGCACTCGGCTCGTTGTTGCAAGCGCCGCTCTTCCTCTTCCACCCTCTGCTGTCCGCCGGAGGGTGGCTGCCTCACAAGCGCTCCACACGCGCACGCACACACACATCTCACCTTCCGTCTCGTCCTCTTGCTCGACCTTGATGCTCAAGAACGGTGGCTCCGCGCCGCTGTCACAGTGGGCACCGTGGATGCGCTCTGAAATTAAAAAAAAAAATTCAGAACGTGGTTTGCTCCGGTGAAGCTGTTCACATGAGCTGCGCGCCGAGGAAAACGCGCAGGAAAAATAGCATCGCTGGTGAATTAATAATAAATAATAATATACTTTTGTAACGCGCGCGTTTTCTCCGGGCGCGTTGCACCCGTTGATTTGGAGGCGCGGAGCCCTGCTCAGTCAGTCTGTTGTGAGTTGGTGAAGACGTGACTTTTTAAGAGTTTTTTGAAGGCTGTGGGGGACTGTGTATCTGGATCACAGCGGTAAGTTACCTACCCCTGTTTTACGTGATCCAAAGTGTGGCCGCCCACTTAACCACCACCACCCCTCTCACCTGCGCAGGGTTTGTGGCTTGAACCGGAGTGCCCGTTCATGCCCATCTCGTCGCGCTGCAAATCCGCCAGGCTGTCCTCGTTCTCATCGTCCACCATGTCTGGGGGGATGCCACAGAGAACACGACGCTCAAACAACATAAAGTAAACTTCACACGTGTATCCGAGTCGATGGGTGTGTGTAAGATTACTAGGGTGTCCAGGCGGGTCTGTATGGAAATCTTCAACTATAGAGTAGGGAACCCATGTGAACTTCACAACAAGGGTACATCTTGTAAATCCAGTAAGAGCCGGTGTTATTTTATTGCGTGTCTGTGAAACTAGACTCGTATGTTATGGACACCGGGCGCAAGTCTAAGGTGCATCTCACTTTGTGGAATACCTTATGATCTGGACAATAACAATAATAATAGCATTTTATAGAGCGCCTTTCACCCGAGGGTCACAAAGCGCTGCACAAGGGCCGCGGAGAGAACAGCATGTCAACAACGACAGAAAAAAAACAACTAAAATACAATACAGGAACAAAAAACAACAAATCCCTCGAGCAATGTTAAGAGCAGGAGTGGCTGCGTGATGGTGTCACCTGCGTCCATACGATTCTCGGCGGGGGAGATGGACCCAGCCATGCCGATAGAGCCGCGGTACCCGGGCTCCAGCGCCGGCTCCAGGCAGCGGAACCTCTGCGCCGAATGCAGCAGCTCGCGGCTCAGCGAGCTCAGCGTGGCCACGATGGCGTCGAGCAGGCTGCCGAGCACGGCGCGGCTGGCCCGCGCGCCCTCGCAGCGCGGGCCGCACGCCCCCGCGTCGTCGTCGTCCTCGTCTAAGGCCGCTCGCCGCTCGTCTCTCGCGTCGTCGCTCGCGACCGAGTTCGCCCCCCGCTGGCGCGGCTGTCGCGCCGGCGCCATCGCGAGCACGAGGCGGCGCAGCACGGCGTAGAAGGCAAAGGGCAGGCGGTCGCGCGCGGCGCCCAGCAGCTCGCCCGTGACCTGCGCGTCCTCGGCGCAGGCCAGCAGCTCCTCGTAGTCGCTGATGCCCAGCTCGCGCTCCATGGCCTCGGCGAACGTGAGCTTCATGCCGCGCGCGGCCAGCCAGCCCGGGAAGTCGCCGCGAGGGTTCGGCTCCACCGCGCACGCCGCCATCGCGCACCGCTTGACCCGCCGGCTTAAATCGTTAAGATGACCAGCGCTGGTGGGGTACGGATGGGAAGGTGGTGGTGGTGACATGAAGATACAATCAATAACTTTCAACATAGTTTTCGTTTGAATACTGACTTAATGAAGTCTTGAAAATGTCTCCGTATAAGAGTAACAGTTATAAATTGATTTCTAGGTTGTAAACCAACGTGTTGGCTCCAGAGGACATTGAACATAAATGGAAACTAAAATAACTAAACCAATTCGACTGCAGCACACCAGCAGAACACATGAACTCAGGTCCACTTAGCACATGAACTCAGGTCCACTTAGAGCATAGTTAAAACAATGACGATTTAGCAACATTTCACAATGTTGCTGTTGCCGGTTTAAACAGCCAGGAGGTTCACCTGGGTTGTATTATCTACAATTCGCAACTGAATTTTGGGTTAGGTCACGTAATGATCTAGCCAAATTCTGTTGTGTAAACAGATACAGCCGGGCTAGGTAATGGGGAGACCCAAATATATACAGTTGTTCTTAGGTGTGGTTAGTTTTGATGGGTCTCAGCTTGTTTACCAGACTACGCAAAAAAATCTACCACTTCAAATTTGGTTCTGTAATTAGTCTAAATCCCCAGTTCGAGAAATATCGGATGAACTCCTATACGAAAAAATACTCCAATGTGGCAGATGGATAAAGTCGCCTAACTTGGAGGAAATAAGAATTACAGGAGAAACCCTACTCACAAACTATTAGGTAAATAGATGTTTATTACAGCAGAAAAAATGCGTCAGCTTGCAAGCTCTGGAAGAGGTATTTCTGCAACACAACGTGCAAATTAACCATCACGATAGTCGTAATAAATACCACGAATGAGCCACGTGAATCAAGGGCATGCATGATTCTTAACAGAGCCGTGGCACGTGGTGAATCAACACAGCGATTGTATTGTCCGTGTAAACACACAAAGACACCGGATGGAATCGACTGGGTGACCGGAACACGAGGTACACTTTCAGCTCGGCCTCGGGTCAAGGTAGAAGCGTTCACGTCGCGATCCCTGTCAGGTAGTACTTGGTATTGCCTGCGAATTCTACCAAACACTCCGAGGCCGAGCTGAAAGACAACGATGTCCAGAGGCGTCATGACCATCGTGCTCCGAAGAATCGCAAAGAAGACTAACCTACATAGGAACAAAACCCTCCTGTTCCCCACTTTGATGGTACCAAGGGGGAACAACAGATGGGTCAATTACCCATAGGGGGAACAGAATCAAAGTGAGAAAAGAAACAAAACAAAAGTAGATCAATATAACCAAAGGGTGGACAGGGATATTTTCATTTATAGAGCTTTCTCATATGGCCGTAAAGCGATGTACAAAACTAAAATGCGGGG
>JAZEWU010000046.1:2149013-2170234 GCA_036362915.1 Geotria australis | reverse complement strand
GGGGAGATGTTTCAAAAAGACAGCCATGAATAAGTTACTGTTTAGAGTTTGTTGTTAAACCAGCTGAGAACTCGACCACCCAGGATGAGCTTCAATTTTCGGACCATTTTCGAACTTGCCAAATCGAGAACCGTAGCACAGAACCAAAACAGATACAGAGGGCCACCGGAGCAAACCGAACATATTTTTCGAGAAATCCTGAGTCTATTATTGACACTGCGCAATAGTGAACTACTATGACGTTCACCACAAGACGGGCACCAGATCTCGGTAAAACACACACACACAGTACTCCTGCCGCCACCAAATCAATGCCGCCGATCGCCACAGTCTGGCCCGGGGTCAAACGGGGAGAGACGGCAGCCGCCTCAAGCGGAATCTAGCCCGTGAGGGGTACACGGAACTCTCGGACTACACAGAACCCAAGCGGGGGGTGTGGAGCTAGAGAGAGAGCAGAAGCGAAGCGCGAACGAAGACCACATTGCAGCGGTAGAGAGACACAAATACGGGAGAACAACCCCGAGGCGGGGAGGGGGGTGTGTGAGGTGTGCAGAGTCGTGGAACCCCGGCGGCGAGAGGTAGCCGCGAGCGGTGGAACGGCGGGGCCTGCTTGCCGCCTGGCCTAGGCCTCCCAGCGGCACGCGGGTCGCGCGGGTCGCGAGTCTCCGGGAGCCGCGACACCCCCCCCCAGCGCGGTGTGTGAGGAGCTTTCTCCCGTGTGACGGGGGGAGCAAAAGGGTGAGGGGAAGCAAAGGTTGAGCGGGGTTGTGAGGTGGGGGGCTGAGGGACTCCGCGGGGAGCAGAAACGTGAGGAGAAACTCGCGGGAACCCACCGACGGCGCGCGCGCGCGAGCTCGCTTCTCACCCGGTCACGCGCCGCCCGTCTCTCCAGCAAGGCGCCGCGCGATTGGTCCGAGACGCGTCCCGTCCCCTCCCCCTTCCCTTTCCCCGCCCCGCTCACCACCCCCCGAAGCAGAATGCGATTTCGCGGCGAAACGCGACGACGTGCCCGCGTCGCGGAGTTACGCGCTTGCGTCACGTCACAGACTGACGTCATTATGTGAGGAGGACGAGGGGGGCGTGGAAGAATTATGGATAATAATAATAATAGTCATAATAATAATAATCTTCTTCTTTGCGATTCTTCGAAGCACGATGGTCAGCTTCTGGACATCGTTGTCTTTCAGCTCGGCGTTTATAGAGCGCCTTTCACCCGAGGGTCACAAAGCGCTGCACAGGGCTGCGAAGAGAACGGCATGTCAACAACGAAAGAAAAAACAACCAATTAAAACCAAAGCAACAAAAAATAAATGATTAATAATAATAATAGCGTTTTATATAGCGCCTGTCACCCGAGGGTCACAAAGCGCTGCACAAGGGCCTCGAAGAAACGGCATGTCAACAATGAAAAAAAAAAGAGGACCAACATTTTTTAAATGATTAAGGCTGCTTCGAATATACTGAAAGGTCGTGAAACTGGCAATCTTAAGAGCGGCAAAAATCTGCCAGCGTCCCCTAAGATGGCCGTCACATCCTTAAAGACAAACACGGAGGGAGACAGGGAGGGTGAACACCAAAAACATTCGTCAATAACACCGTGGCCTTAATGAGATAATAAAAAAAATACCCAGACGTATAATTTGCGACTTTTCAGGATTGCTCTCCATTGCTGTTCTTTCGTGATCGCCGTGTCGAGTGCTCCCGCTCTCTATTTCGAGACGTTTCGCCTCCCGCGTCGCAGGCATCGCCGATTACATCGAGCCGCGACAAAACCTACATCGGTAACAAGCCCGGCAACTGGCGCATCTATTTCCGATAGGAATCCGCGAAAAAATTCCACGAGAAATTTCACATCTGCGCCAGGTGCGCGTAGTTCATCACTCTGCGGACCTTCCGAGTCGATTTTAATTTGCCCGTTCCGTCTCCGCGTGAGTAAGTGCCGCGGTGCGTTCGGATCAGCGCCCACTCACTCACTGCGTTTCCCTCATAGGCGTTTTACCAATTCAGAACCGCGCGTCTCCGCCATGCATCACCGTGAGACGTTTGGCAAAAGGAAATTAGAGAGCAGTGCCCAGGGGATCAGGGACCCCCACCGCCATCACCGCGGCCTCTATAACCCAGGGCCAGCGGCTAAAAATCCATCAGTTCAATTATAACCGCTTACTCACAAATATAAGTCAAACATATCCGACTCGGATAAACACCGAGGAGGTGTTCATCTGCCGCTTAGTCAGTCCAGAGTCAGTCGAGGAAATTCCATCTTCCTGTGGCAGGAGCTACGAATGATATAATTTCAGCGGGCGTCCCAATGTTATTTGTCGCACCAGGAGCCGTGTCTGCCCGCTGCGCCACCCCTTGTGTGTCGCCATGGGTGTGAGTCTGGCTGTGAACGGCACTTGCCCCAACAGTCTATTAATGATATACCGGGGATCTTTGTCTTGTGTTTGGAAGTCAATGGTTCTGGTTTTGCTCGTCGATCTGTTTGTGAATCTATGGCCCCGTGAGTTTACGGATCTCTGTGCACCTGTTGCCTCTGTGCGAGTCTAGCTACGCTACTGAGGTTGGGATTCGTGGCAGGGAAACACGTTGCTGGCTCAATGAACGCCGCACGTGGTTTCCAATCGAGCTTGGGGCTAATTCACATTTTTCATCAGATTGTGAGAATTAGTGGGCAGCTATGGGAGGCCGTCATCCAACAGAGGATCGATCATGGCTGATGAGGATGACCGTGTAGTGTTCACATCACGTAGAGTCTCACGTGTGATTTTTCAAATCGGGTTGATTAGTCCGTCCACGGCATGGGGACCAGTGCCACAGTGGGTATCACGCTGCACTGAAGCTCGGGACATGCGATTATATAGATAGATAAATGTTTATTATTACAGCAGAAAATACCCAGTGAGCTTGCGAGCTCTTTACGGGACTCCTGCGACACAACAAACATGGGAATAGCCGACAGTAATTAAAATATATACAAGATTCATATATAACCAAATTTTAAATGAACCAACAAAAAAACGATTTAATAATAATAGTAGCGTTTTATATAGCGCCTTTCACCCGAGGGTCACAAAGCGCTGCACAAGGGCCGCGAAGAAACGTAGCATTGCACACATTTTTCAAATAAAATAGTCCAAAATACACAGTATTGCACACACAATTGATTTCCGGACACGACCAACGTCAGTGTCAAGGGAGAACCCGGTCTTGTGTTCTCACCACCGCCCAACCCCCGCAAACCTTTCAACAGCCTACACTGAACCGGCGTGGTGAAGTATGGTCAAACAAACCCACGTGATTGACACGGACGCGTGGAGATTGTCCGTTGAAATCCAAGCTGAGATAAATCACGTTTACCCTGAGCTAATTGAATTTGTCCATCCAAGCACCCGCCGCTCGGAAATAAATGAAAACGATGTTTGCACTGCGCGTCGTCGCCTCGTCAAGATGTAAATCTCCCGATGTCAAACAAGTCCGATGCCGAGCGCTTCGTCAAGATGTAGGTGGCAGGACGAATGGGCAGACCCACCCGCGTTTAAATGAATGACACGATTTCCAACGCGCCTCGAATGAATTCCACACCCGGCCAGAAACGAGACACGGATACCGAGGCGCAGCGAGGAAACCGTAGAGAGGTGGGAGGAAGGCAGCCACGCAACCAGCCGGCGCCAACATTTGCCAGACACTGCGTCCTATATATTGTGACGTTATCAGCCATCTAATGAATGAGTGGTTTTTTTTTGTTGTGGGAGGAAACCAGAAAACCCGGAGAACCACGGAAAAAAAAAGTCGTCTTTACGAATCCCATCAGCCACGAACTTCATTCCAGGAGTGCATACATTCAGCAGCAATGGTTCAACACAAGCAAAACTCTGGACCGGTTTCGACATACAGTGTCTCATCAGCAGACCCAGGCTATCTTAAATCCATGCTGGTGCCAGATATTTACAGACAAGCGCCCTGCCTGTGGCGATGTAGGGTTTTCACGGCTCGATGTATGATGAGTAACGCTCTCAAGAGCTGCTCTTTTGGGATAACCGCGTCACAGCTATTCCGAAATAACAGACCAACGCAAAACCACATATTACACAACACTCAATAACCACCAACGTTGGCTATGGAGAATGCATCGTATATTATTCATAATGCGCGGGCGGACGGTTGGTTATCGCCAACGGGGGGAACCTGGGCAGGAACGCATAGGAACGGCGCACCCAGACAGAAAATCCTAGAGGGAACCTATTAGGCTTTCGTGGTCTGAAAAGTGGACGGTTATTTGACATCTCAGAAGTCACAAAAATACAGGAAACGCATTATCATAAACTCGACATTTTCTGGGGGAGGAAAATATCTCTATGGATTACTATGTATATATTTGTCTCTATGGGTCTCTATTTTTTATTATTTTTGGCAATTCGCATGTTTGTTGTGTCGCAGGAATCCCGTAAAGAGCTGGCCAAGCTCACTGGGTGTGTTTCTGCTGTAATAATAACCGTCTATCTATGAGTATCTATGTTTATCTATGAGTCTCTCGCAGCTCTATGACGGTCTATGCATCTCTATGTATCTCTGTGAGTCTCTATGCATCTCTCAGAGTCTCTATGTATCTCTGTGAGTCTCTATAGCTCTCAAGGGGGGAAGTTACACTCGTGCTTTAATGTCACCTCCGCGTGCGGGAGTTGGAGGCAGGCGGCAACACGCAGCTTTAACGGGTGGCGGCGCTCTGCCCTTGTGATCGAGCGGCGCCCGTTCGGAAGCCGTCAAACAATGACAAAGATCCCCCGTGTAGCCTTAACAGACTGTAGGGGCAAGTGCCGTTAGCGAGTAGCACCTATGAAGGCCGACACGGCACACGAGGGGGTGCGTGACCAGCACCACGCCCGGCCGCCTTTGTCTCCGTAGTGGCGATGTTTACACGCCGCACTAGGTACTCATTTCAGGCTGAGTCGACCTGGGGGAGGCCCAGGACCGGTTCAGAAAATCGTCACCGGTGTTGGCCGTGAGCCGGATTCGAACTCGGGTCGCCAGGTTTGTGGCCCAGCGCGCTTAACCACTGGGCCACCGCCGTGAAAACACACATCGATACAATGCGGTGAGCTGGAGCCTATCCCGGCAGACACAGGGCGCAAGGGAGGGCTATACCCAGGATGGGACGCCAGTCCATCACAGGGCACCGGGGAGCAATTCAATCAACAGGCCAATTAACCTCCGCAGCAGCATGTCTTTGGACTGTGGGAGGAGACCGGAATGTCCAGCGAAAACTGCAGCAAGTGTTTTAAAAATCGCTCCCCTTGGCTTTCTCTGCTCAGTAAATATACACGGGTTCACCACAGTCAGTCTACAGTCGGTAGGTACGTCACGCGTGGCGGGGTAAAGTGTGGGTACTCTCACCTCCTCCAAGACGTCTGGCAGGCATGGGTGTAGACCAACAACCTGTGGGCTGTTTTGCTTTAATAATAATATTTGTAACGCGCGCATTTTCTCCGGGCGCGTTGCACCCGTTGATTTGGAGGCGCGGAGCCTGGCTCAGTCGGTTTGTTGTGAGTCGGTGAAAAGGTGGCTTTTTAAAAGTTTTTTTTTTAAGGTTGTGGGGGACTGTGTTAGGCGTAATAGATGTGGCAGGCTGTACCAGGTTGTGGGTGCCGCGACCGAGCTGTTTTGATGGGCCGTTTTGAGTGTTGCGTCACAGTAATCATGTAAAGAGCTCGCAAGCTCACTTTGGTATTTTCTGCTGTAATAATAAACATCCATCTATCTATGTGCGCGCGCATCACTGCATTAGAAGCGTGTCAGGCGCATCTTGCAAATGACAAGCCGATGGTCAGTGGGCAGATCAGCTTTCCGGGACAAGCGGTCATCAAAAGGCACCCGACTCATCAGGCTTTCCTGCACCGCTCCACCGATGCTCATCGTCCAGCAGTGGCGTGAGCAGCGCTACCATTAGGCCAACTAGGCAGCCCGCTAAGGCGCAGACCTCAGAGGGTCTTTGAATCTTCTTCTTTGCGATTCTTCGAAGCACGATGGTCAGCCTCTGGACATCGTTGAATTATATTCAGGATTTTTTTTTCATTCAAGTCGATGTAAATTTTGTGTTTTTGTTGACAGCATAACTATTTTTTTCCCACAAAACATCCGCTTGTTTAAATTTGAATTTGGCATTTTTTTTTAATTTGTGGGTGGGGTATACAAGTGAGCTAGCCTTACCTAGGGCGCGAAATAGTCCGGCCCGCCGGCCGTGGGGCGCGAGACCATTGCAGGGCTGCGCCTCTACCCAGACCAGTCAGCTCCGTAGTCCGTGCCGGCCGCCACTGCTCTGAGCCGAGCGTAGGGGCGGAATCGAGCAGAGAGCGGCGGCATCGACCGTGGCCACCACCGCTTCGTGGCGATCGATAAGCCACTTCCCCTAACGAGAAAATCAGACGCGTGTCAGCGTGGGTGCACCGCCCTTGTCAGCCGCGCCGACAGCCGCTTGGTCTGAAGACGCGCCGAGTCGCCCGCACTCACCGATTCACTACGGCAGGGTGATGCGCTGATAATATTCTGCGTCCCACGGAAAGAATGTCCTGCCCGATGAGGTTCGATTCCCCGCCTCAGGGCGCCTTTCTGCGTGGAGTTTGGGTGTTCGCTCACCGACTGTAACGCGTGTGGGTTTCCTCAGGGTTCTCGAGTTTATTCCGACAACTTATTCTTTTCGATTCTTCGAAGCGTAATGGTTATATGACAGTTTCCCATTTCTTTGCACGGTTATTTGCATCTTTATTGAACTCTGCAAGGTCTTTTGAGCTGCAGAAGTTGGGTAGTAGTAGTAGAGCGCAGACAAGGCAGTGCTCCATAGTATGGTCTGCTTCTCCACATTCACAGGTGGGGGTCAAGGTTGAAACGTTCACGTCGCGATCCCTATCAGGTAATACTTGGTGTTGCCTGCGAATTCTACCAAAAACTTCGAAGCCGAGCTGAAAGACAACGATGTCCATAAACTGACCATCGTGCTTCGAAGAATCGCAATGATGACAGGTGGTTGGCCGATAACATCGTAATATATAGGACGCAGTGTCTTGCAAATGTTGGCGCCGGCTAACGCGTGGCTGCCTTCACCCCTCCCTCGTCTCTCTGTGGTTTCCTCTCGTCTCCGAGTCGTTCTCTCTTCGAATACCTTCAACATTGAATACGTGCCACGCGTTATAAACTGTATTCACTCTACGGACGTTCCTGTCCGCGCGTGAGAAACCACTGCTCCTACTGTGTGTTTAATCCGGCTGGCTCACACAGCGACTCAGTGGCTCACAGAGAGACCCATGAATTCACACGCAAACTCACAGACGAAGGTAGTAGCGGCTACCTTCCGCATTAACTGACCGATATAATCATCACACATCGGAAGAAGTGTCCGTATCTCTTCCACGAGCGGGCGTTGCATTTGCGCGGCGGCGCGTTATGAATCGTGCTATCCTATCGTGAGGTGGGTTTGCGGCCCAGCTTAACCCCGAGGGAGGTCAAGAGAGTGAGCTCGTGTCACACAGCGTTGCCGCAAAAGGTCACCGTCACGGCGCGCTTAGTGGTCCCGTTATAGAGACGGATGCGGTGACCGTTGATTTGTGCGGAGTTTTCGTTTGAGCCTGCGTATCCGGCGATGTCCCTCCACGGAGGTCAGGTTGCCAGTTCCAAGTTGACTCGATGTCATCAAATCGAGTCTCCGCGGTATAGGAACCCGTGGCTGTACGGGTGTTTGGTGTTGTACGAAGGAGCGAGGGTACGGCGTGTTGCCGAACGCCGCACATGATCACCACCGCACGCGCGTTGAATGTACACAACACTGATCTTTATTAAACGGTCTCTCCTCGACTTACGAGGCTATTACGTTCCGATGACTACGTCGTAAGTCGATTTGGTCGTAAGTCGAAAATAGCCTTATAACGGTTTGTAAACAAAACACGACCAGCTGCTAGACACCCGCACACAGACTGAGACTCAGATAATAACCAAATATGGCCGCCTTTCAGCAGCGCGGCCAGCCGATGTTATCGTACCGCGGCCGGAGCGGTCGTCGTTAGACTTTACGGCCAAAGATTGGGACACAAAAATAATATACGAGGGTTTACTAGGACGGCCGTCGTAACTCTGGGTGGTCGTAGATCGCATATGTCGTAAGTAAAGGAGAAACTGGAACTAACCGGGTTCATCATCTTCATCATCGGACATGATCTATCCACTGCTGGATTAATACTACCCCAAAGCCGCCGTCATCTCTCAGTCTCGCCGTATCATAACGGCCGGCGGTCGAGACGAACGATGGAATAGCGGCCCAACGAGGGAAACACGCCGATAGGTAAAGCACTCAACCTCTGAATGCAATGGTGAGCGCAACAAAACGTATATACAGTACTTCACGCTAATCGGTGTGGGTTGCGAAGGGAGGGCCAAGACCGGTACAGACAGAGCTCGCCACCGATGCTATCCATTTCCCGGATTTGAACGCAGATCGATAGGTTCACAAAGTAGCGCGCTAACGGCTGCGCCACCGCTCCGCGCACATTTGCGATACGAGGCAGCGTTAATAACGCGCACGGGAAACGAGTTGCTATCGATCCCAGCGGCGAGCCGGTCTGCTTCCCGCCACCGACGGTCTACCTCGCGGCCAATCAGCTTCCGAGCCGCACGCCGCACAGCCTGATCTCCGAGCGATCCGCCAACCCCAGCGCGCCGCAATCCCGCCGTAACCCGCGTCTCTCCGTCAACTCACGCCCGCGTACCGCCGCCGCCGCCGCCGCACAAATCAGCCTCCGGCGCCGCGGTCCCGGCCACAACCACCGGCACCGCCGCCGGCACCTTCTCCGCGTCCCCGCGCCCGTGCGCCTCCTGGTGCCGCAGCAGCGCGGCGCTCCTGCCGAACGGCAGCCCGCACTCGTCGCACAGGAAGCGGCGCGCGCCGCCGCCGCCGCCGCCCTCGCCGGCGAGGTGGCGGCGCCGGTGCTTGCGGAGCCCGCTGCTCTGCGCGTACGCGTTCCCGCAGTCGGCGCAGGCGAACGGCTTCTCGCCCGTGTGGGTGCGCGCGTGCTCCGCCAGGTGGTGGCGGCTCGCGAATCGCCGGCGGCACGCGGGGCACTCGAACGGCCGGTCGGCCGCGTGCGCCCGCCGGTGCCTGGCCAGGCCGGCGAGCTGCGCGAAGGCCCGGCCGCACTCGCCGCAGGCGTGGGGCCGCTCGCCCGTGTGGGTGAGCCGGTGGGCGGCGAGGTGGTGGCCGCGGCCGAAGCGCCGGCCGCAGCGCTCGCACTCGTGCGGCCGCTCGCCCGCGTGGACGCTCCGGTGCGCGCGCAGGTGGTGCGGCAGCGAGAAGCGCTCGCCGCAGCGCTCGCAGGCGTGCCGGCGATCGAGCGCCGGCCGGCCGCGGGCCCGCCCGCCCGGCTCGCCCGGCTCGCCCGGCTCGCCCGCGTGAGTCAGGAGGTGCCGGCGGAGGTAGGCCCGCCGCGAGAAGCGGCGGCCGCACTCGGCGCAGGCGAAGGGCCGCTCGCCCGTGTGCGCGCGCCGGTGCTGCCGCAGCCGGGCCGCGCCCGCGAACAGCTTGCCGCACTCCTCGCACATGTGGGGTCTCGCCGCCGAGGCGGAGGGGCCGCCGGCGAGCGCAGGGCCCCGGCCGCGGCGCTCACCGGCGCGGGGCCGCCGCTCGCCCGCGTGCACGCGCCGGTGCTTGCGCAGGCCCGCGGGCAGCGCGAAGGCCCGGCCGCAGGCGGTGCAGGCGTGCGGGCGGGCCGCCGAGTGGGTGGCCGCGTGAGCGCGCAGGTGGTGCTTGAGCAGGAAGCGGAGGCCGCACTGGGCGCAGGCGAAGGGCCGCGCGCCCGAGTGCGTCCGCTGGTGTTCCTGCGCGGCGCCGGCGGCACGGATAAACGGAGTACGGATAACACAGTGCGGATACACTGTGGGTAAACACAGTAGTAATAATAATAATAGCATTTATAGAGCGCCTTTCGCCCGATGGTCGCAAAGCGCTGCACAAGGCTGTGGAGAGAACGGCATGTCAATTACATCAAGACAGCCGCGCCGCCTCACAGAGAGAAGCTCCTGTCCGAGGCACGTTCGATTCCCGCGGTTCGATTCCTGCCTCGGGCGCCCACTGGGCGGAGACCTAGAGGCCGACCCAGGACACGCTGGAGGGATTATATCCTTCGTCCGGCCTGGGAACGCCTGGGAATCCCCCAGCAGGAAGAGCTGGAATCTGTTGCTGAGGAAAGGCATGTCTGGTCCACTCTCCTTGGACTGCTGCCACCGCGACCCTCACCAGGACAAGCGGTTTAGAAAATGGATGGAATTGTAGAATTTGTAACGCGCCGTGCAAATTCTACGCCCGATCGTGGACGAGACACAGATACACGGTAGACGTGGTTCACGACCCATCATCAGTGGGCCGCGCTGCAAGCGCCACCAAATTCATCCACGGAGACCAGACCGAAGTGGGCCAGGTGGGCCTCGAGGCGCAGGAGGTTTGAGAACCCCCCCCCGGTATGGAGCGCAGTGCGCGGCAGGCCTACCGTGAGCGTGGAGGGCTTCATGAAGCCCTTGCCGCACTCTGGGCACTGGTAGGGCCTCTGCGGTGCGTGCATGCGCTTGGCGTGGGCGCGGACAGAGCGGGCGCTCGCAAACTCCTTGCCGCAGTCGCCGCACGGCAGCCGATCCCCCTTGCTGCCCGCCTCGGTCCCCCGCACCGTGGACCCGCACGGCCCAGAAACCACGGACTCGGGGGTCGAGGATGAGGGCGCTTGGGTCAGGTGACTTGCGGGAACGGACTCCACCGGTTCGGGAAGCGTGGGGTCAGAGGTCTCGGGCTCGGTCAGCTCCCCCGACTCGGCCTTCGCGCAGAGGGGGTCCATGCTACACTGCGCGGGTAAACAGAGCACGGGTTGACAGTACGGATGCACAGTGCGGAAATACACTACGGATAAGCAGAGTACGGCTACAGAATACGGATACACAGTTCAGATACTCTGCGGGGTAAACACAGTACTGATTGACAGTACGGATACACAGTGTGGATACACTGCGGATAAACAGAGTACGGATTCACAGTTTGGGTGAACAGTGCGGGAAAACAGAGTACGGATACACAGTTCGGGTAAACAAAGGTCACCTACATAGCTTTAACAGACTGTAGGGGCAAGTGCCGTTAGCGAGCACCTATGAATGTCGACACGGCACACGAAGGGGTGGGTGACCAGCACCACGTCCGGCCACCTTTGCCGGGCAAACAGAGTACGGATCACGTATTCACGTAATCAGTGAAGATAATGGCAACGCGGATAAAATACTGTATCAATGGAACAGGTACAGATACATGTATTCTGGATAGATGTTAGTTCGATAAGATGTTTATTATTAGAGCAGAAAATACCGTGAGCTTTCATATGCTCTGGATGCGGGATTCCCGCGGCGCTTTGTGACCCTCGGGTGAAAGGCGCTATATAAATGCTATTATTATTATTATACAACACAAAACGTGCGAATTAACCAACATATAAAAATCACCAGGTAATGCAACGAACGTAACACGTTTTACATAACGAAATAATGACACAGGTATCATCGGCGGATAATCGGAGCACGGATGGATACCTACGTGTGTACGTTGCGGTGTACGTTGCGTTGTTAAGGTTCGCGTCGGGGTTTAGGGGGTCGTGGGACCAACGGGTTGGGTCGCAATGAATGTGACCGCTGAACAAGCGGGTCGCAGCGCCGCGCAGCCGTCAGCCACCGAGCAGGCAGCTCCCCGCGCCGCCTCCATCGGCAGAGAAACGAAACAAAAACAAATTTAGGAACGAAAGAGACTCCAAAGTCTTATGGGGTCGCTGCACGGTGATAGCGAGGCCTGTGCGAGTTCACCGCGGTCTCTTAGAGTCCCCCCCTCACGGACACACATCAAGGGACCGCGGCGATTTGCGTCCCGATTTGCTTCACATTAATCCTATACAGGGTCGCGGTGAGCCGGAGCCTATCCCGGCAGACACAGGGCGCAAGGCTCTACCTAGGCTGGGACGCCAGTCCATCACAGGGCACCGGGGACAATTTAATCAACGGGCCAATTAACCTACCCAGCAGCATGTCTTTGGACTGTGGGAGGAGACCGGAGTACCCGGCGAAAACATGTAAACTCCACACAGAAAGGCACCCGAGCCGGGATCCGAACCGGGGACCTTCTTGCTGTGAGGCGGCAGCGCTAATCACCGCGCCACCGTGTCGCCCCGTTGTTATTTTTCGATCAGATATAATCTGTAAACTGTCGTGTTGAGAACGTGCCCTGTAGATGTTTGTTGGTTGAGTTTGTGTTGAGTGACCCCTATGGGATGCCTTGCGTAAACGTCATCAACGCCTCACCCAGACACGCGCTGTGTCTAGATTGGTGATTATTATCACAGCAGAAAATTATCCCGTGAGCTTGCAAGCTCTGGAAGCGGGATTCCCGCGATACGACAAACGTGCGAATTGACAAACATTTAATTTTTGTTGCTTTGGTTTTTATTAGTTGTTTTTTTTTTCCCCGGTCGTTGTTGACATGCCGTTCTCTCCGCGGCCCTCGGGTGAAAGGCGCTATATAAAATGATATTAGTATTATTATAATACATAAAGTCAGAAGACAATGCAACGAATTTAACAAATTTACATCGTTAAATTGTGCTTAAATAAAACTCTATCCATAATCATAGTGTAATCAGCAATACACATTCTAATAGGGATCTAAGGTGGCTCAAGGAAGATAATAATAATAATAGCATTTATATAGCGCCTTTCACCCGAGGGTCACAAAGCGCTGCACAAAGTTGCAGAGAGAACGACATGTCAACAACGACAGAGCACGGAAAATCAGCAACAATTTTTTTGGGGTTTTTTTGTGACCGCAGCTTCAAGCTCACAGCAATTCCGTTCCAATTCAAGTAGGTTTTGTGACTATACGGGGAATCGTTATCTCTCTGTGCCTCTCTCTGCCTCTTTATATGAGTACATATATCTCTCCGTGTGTGTGGGTTTGCCTCTCGCTCAGTGTCTCTCGCTCTCTGTGTGACCCCCTAACCACTGAGCGGTGGCCCAGTGGTTAGTGCGCTCTGCTACAAACCCGACGACCCGAGTTCGAATCCCGCTCACGGCCAACACCAGTGACGATTTTCTGAACCGGTCCTGGGCATCCCCTAGGTCGACTCAGCCTGAAATGAGTACCTAGTGCGTGCGGTGTGTAAACATTTCCAGCAGGGAGACAAAGGCGGCCGGGCGTGGTGCTGGTCACCCACCCTCTCGTGTGCCGTGTCGATCCTCATAGGTGCTCGCTAACGGCACTTGCCCCTACAGTCTGTTAAGGCTATATAGGGGATATTTGTCTTGTCTTTGTCTGGACCCTACTCTCTCTCCGTGTCTCTCCCCGTGTCCCTGTTTCCCCCGCGTCTCTATATCGCTCTAATTATATTTCAGCTTCTGTTGCCGTGACCTCTCTCCCCGGTGGCACACGCGTCCAGATCCCCGCGTCTCTCATGGATGGCATCGGCGCGCCTTCCCTCTTATTTACTCATGCAGCTCCCGCGAGATGCGATCGGGATGATTACACGGAGCCGGACGGTTGCCGAGCAGAGAGAGAGAGGGCGGGCGGGAGATAGAGATGGATGTTTATTATTACACCAGAAAATGCCCAGTGAGCTTGCAAGCTCAGAAAGCTGGATTCCCGAGGTACAACAAACGTGCGAATTAACCAACATAACGTAAACAGTGAAACAGAGATGGAAGAGAGAGAGTGTACGTTTTATACAGTTTTGGAGCGCACATCCATTACTTAAGACAAGGGGTCGCAGGTACCATAGACATCCGAGGAAGCTCCTACCTCCGGGCAGCACAACTTTTCTCACATAAGAACAGGGGCTTCGTGTTAACCCAGCTCTGCCCAGATCTGCGACCCGGCATACCAAAGACAAAGATCCCCCGTAGAGCCTTAACAGACTGTAGGGGCAAGTGCCGTCAGCGAGCACATATTAAGGTCGACACGGCACACGAGGGGGTGGGTGACCAGCACCACGCCCGACCGCCTTTGTCTCCCTAGTGGCGATGTTTACACACTGCACACCACATCCAGTGCAGCACTCACTAGGGTGCTGGCTCCCCCTCGTGTCTGTCTCTCTGTCTTCCTGTCTCTGTGTCCCTATGTCTCTCCCTGTCGCTCACCCTCCCTCACTGTCTCCCTCCGTGTTTGTCTTTAAGGACGTGACGACCATCTTAGGGGACGCTGGCAGATTTTTGCCGCTCTTACGATCGCCAGTTTCACGACCTTTCAGTCCTTAACAGATGCCCGAACCGCATCAACTAACTCCTCTCAATCCGAAGGCAAACAGTAAGTACCGATTTGACAATGAAACCAACGGACAGCTGCCGCGGATTTCTACTTATCGGGCGTTCCATACCGCCTCGGGCTGTCGCTATGGGGTCTCCGTGGCAACGGAGGATGCTGAATTGAGCTGATTCGATGGCCAGCGGTGGCCGGGGGAGTTGGATGGATGAGGGGGGTGAGGGGACTCGAGGGGACGGGACTATCTGCGCGCTCTGATCGGTCCGCATCCCCTGGTCCTATGAGACGTAAATCGGTTTGCATACGGAGTGTGTGTGTACGCGTGCGTGCACGTACGGGAATGTATGGGAATGTATGGGGCAGCGGTGGGCCAGTGGTTAGCGCGCTGGGCTACAAACCTGGCGACCCGAGTTCGAATCCCGCTCGCGGGCAAACACCGGTGACGATTTTCTGAACCGTTTCTGGGCCTCCCCTAGGTCGACTCAGCCTCAAATAAGTACCTGGTGCGGTGTGTAAACATCGCCACTAGGGAGACAAAGGCGGCCGGGCGTGGTGCTGGTCACCCACCCACTCTTGTGCCGTGTCGACCTTCATAGGTGCTCGCTAACGGCACTTGCCCCTACAGTCTATTAAGGCTCTACGGGGGATATTTTGTCTCTGTTGCCGTTAAATAAGATGCGCTGATGTTATCTGCGTGGGTAGCAATCGCCTTTACATACTCATCAGATTACACATCGCTTGCGGTAAACCCTGCGCGGAGCTGATGATGAATTTCATCATTGGTGCAAGACTAGGATTTACACGAGAGCTCAACACATCGGTCGGGGTGCATTCACACAACACTTGCTCGTAGATTGAGAAAAAAAACGCGATATTATGTAGATAGCAGAGAGTTGTAATCTAACACACACACACACACATAGATTCTGAAGGAATATGCATGCCTTTGCGATGACATTGCATCAAATACACACACAGATACATACGAAGAGGCGCCGTATAGCCTTAACAGACTGTAGGGCCAAGTGCCGTTAGCGAGCATCTATGAAGGCAGACACGGCACACGAGGGAGTGGGTGGCCATCACCACTCCCGGCCGCCTTTATCTCCCGAGTGGGAATGTTTACACACCGCACTAGATACTCATTTTGAGGCTGAGTCGACCTAGCGGAGGCACAGGACCGGTTCAGAAAATCGTCACTGCTGTTGGCCGCGAGCGGGATTCGAACTCGGGTCGCCAGGTTTGTAGCTCAGCGGGCGAACAACCGAGCCACGGGTCCTCAACACATACAGACAAATAGTCACAGTAACACACACACTGACACACTCACAATGGCCACTGGAACACAGAGATCCCTCGTATAGCCTTAACCAGGGAGTTGGGGCAGATGCTGTTACCGAGCACCTCTAAAGGCCATCACGACACACGAGAGAGTGGATGGCCCGACCGCCTTTCTCCCTCCGATGCTGATGTTTACAACCAGCACGCGCTTACTCGACCGAGAGAAGAGGCCCTTGGACCGGTTCAATTATTCGCCACTGTTGTTGCTCGGGAGCGGGAAGTGAACACGACTCACCGGCTCGGTAGCTCCGCCACCGAGACACACACTACGTTCACACGGACACACATATTGTACAGTGTACAGACTCTACCCCCGTATGTCCGCACGACACAATTGAGTGGTCCCCGCATGTCTTAAAGACAGACGTTCATAATTACGGCAGAAAAATATTGCGGTTCACATTTTCGCTTGGGTCGAACCAACTGCTTATTTAAAATACATCACTGCCAGAAGGCAGCGTTGCTGACGGGATGTCTAAAATAATGTCCCCATATTTGTGATGGGGGACATGTATGGGATGGATGCACATTATCTGCTTATTGATTTTTTTCTGTGCCTTAGCTTCCCGGCACGTTGCTCCTTGCTGTGAGCGTCGCATTTCCACCGTCCCTCGTTGGCATAGCGGCGACTGCCTCCAGCTGCCCAGTAGCCTCACGGTGCACCTATCCTGGCACTGCCCAGTAGCATCCTTTACGAACCTTCCTCCGCAGAGGCCCATCATGACTCCGGGTGGCACCGGCCGTCGGCGAGTCCAACCATCACCACATCAACCCATCTCTTCTCCAGTCCGTGACGCGCCCGTTTAGCCCCCCTCTATATATCCGGCCGAACAGAAGCTGCTTGGGTATGCCGGTGGCCTGGCATGCGGGCTACATGACCCAGCCCCACAGCATACGCGCGAGCGTGCGGACAGAGCGCCGCTCATTAGGACTTCGCCTTTCACGTCACGGCTTTTATGAAAATCACTCATTGCCGAGTGGCCTCTATTTGGGAGACGGGGGGGTGGGGGTCGTGGCAGTTTGTACCTCCAGCACAGCGGTTAGCACCTGCGGATGAATAAATATACGTATTGGTGTTTTTTGACACACGTCCTGAGCACATGTTCCAAAGGCCGTTAACGTCAAGCGGGGACCAGCAGGGAACACGGATAATATTCAGCTCATCTCATTGTCAGAAACCGCTTAATCCTGTACAGGGGTCGCGGTGAGCCGGAGCCTATCCCGGCAGACACAGGGCGCGAGTCAAGGGCTATACCCAGGATCGGACGCCAGTACATCACAGGGCGAACACGGATAACATCAGAGTTAGTGGTTTCAGAACGCCTGAGCGTGCCTCCAACGTGGGAGACGAACGGCCGCAAAGGAGCTGAGAGGGAGCGCGCTGTGACACAGCTATCCCGAAAAAAAAACCAGCTATGGAAAGCAATTCTCATGCATCGAGCCGTGAAAACCTACATCGCTACAAGGGTAATATATATGTAGCAAAATATGCTCGTGTCGTACAATTTCCCACGAACGATGTAATTGCAGCAATACATCGCCCAGCGCTAATGCGTAAACACGGCCGACCATTCATGCAAGCATGTGCCGCGACTCAATAGTGAGGCTTTCCTGGAAGAACCAGTGGAATTATCATCATACAATAGAAGCACAAAGAGATGCAGGAGAGAGGCTATACAGGCACAGCTCTTTTAACAAAGCCTTGGCCAACGACTATTCGTTCTTCTTCTTCTTTGCGATTCTTCGAAGCACGATGGCTAGCTGACTATTCGTTTAACGGACAAGAACATAAAATAATTCAAACATATTCTGTAATAATAATAATAGCGTTTTAAATAGCGCCTTTCACCCGAGGGTCACAAAGCGCTGCACAAGGGCCGCGAAGAGAACGGCATGTCAACAATGAAATAAAAACAAAAGCCAAAGGAACAAAAAAAATTGATCAAAGCTGCTTCGAATATACTGAAAGGGCGTGAAACTGGCAATCTTACTAGTAAGTACATTACTTGCACTGCAAATCCCAAGGCTCCTGTGAATCATACCTTGCCTATAAACATGCTCAGGGTTTTATGTTTTAATACTACATTGCATTATTACTAGCAGTACAGTATTATTATAGCAATCATTTAATAAACACTGCACAGTTATAATGAACCGTGTTATAATGACCTCTCTTAACGGATGTATCGCTGAGCTGACACGCCTCAAGAACGCAAGCTATCCTGCATGTCCTTGTGCTTCTTTGATCATCATTATTATGATTATTCCACTCGTTTACCAGGAAAGCCTCACTGTTGAGTCACACAGGCCTGTTAACTATCAGGAGCATGCGTCACCCCCGAGGAGCCCATCTCGTGTTTAGAGCCCCGAGTCAAGGTAGATGCGTTCACGTCGCGATCCCTGTCAAGTAATACTTGGCGTTACCTGCACATTCTGCCAAACACTTCGAAGCCGAGCTGAAAGACAACGATGTCCAGAAGCTCGACAGATTCCGGAATCCCTTCAGTGTGGAGCAAGAAGAGAGGCCAATGGCCGTCCTCTTCGCGGCCCTTGTGCAGCGCTTTGCGACCCTCGGGTGAAAGGCGCTATTTAAAATGCTATTATTATATCTATACATGTTGAAGGGCTGTCTGTAACTAAAGAAGAACTTGTTGCAATGGGACAACTGTCATTTAACCATCACGCTTCGAAGAATCGAATCGAATTCGAAAAGCTAACTTTACTGACAACGAGGATACGTTTCCGGTCCGTCTTCCACTTGCGAGGCCTCCTTCTAGCGACGAGAGATAACCGCACAACTCCACTTCACAATACCTCTGTGTCAGAGCCACTCCGAATTCTCCGTGTTTCTTCTCTTGACCCACGTTGTTCCACCACCCGTTGGTCCGCACGCTGGGCAATGCTCATGCATTTCAAAAGAGCACTCGGGCGGCAGCTGTTCAGGAGACCATAAAACGACCGTCGACTCAGTTGGAAATGTATTCAGTTGCCCCCGCAACTCTCACGATGCAAGACCTACGATAAACAAACGGTGAGATTGTTACACGATCTGGTAGCCGCCGAGGAAAGCTCTCAGCAAGCGGGAGTTCGACACCGGGGCCGTTGTAACAAGCCAGAATATACCCCTGGGTCCAGAATATATCCGGGTATATCCGGCCTAGGCTAGAGCACTCGGTCGCACACACAGCGCGCGACGCAGCGTCACCGGAAATTCCACGTTCTCATGACGGGGTTTCACCGGACCCGACGGCGTCCGATGTCAGAGTTATTTTTTTACCGACTCTAGACGTATGATGGGTTTAGTTGACGACCCACAATAGCAGCTGGGCGCAGTGCCCTCCGGCCTGGTCTCTGCAGAGAGAGATAACCGCACAACTCCACAGCTGTAGATATCTCAATCGCCGCCTGACCTTGGACTTAAGATGCAGACGCTTGCCTCTATGTTACGATCCATCCATTATCAGAAGCCGCTTAAGCCTATACAGGGTAGCTGTGAGCCGGAGCCTTTCCCCGCAGACACAGGGCACAAGGCAGGGCTATACTCAGGACGGGACGCCAGTCCATCACAGGGCACCGGGGGTGGTTAAGGAGGAAGGAGGAGGCAGACCCCCCCCCCACACACATCATGGCTATGCGTAATTAATTAGTTGAGGTGTAATTAATTCCCTGCTCATTAGTGAGCAGTGAAGTGACGCGCGTCTTAATCAGCATAATTACGTTCACTCCGAGTGGCCACGGGGCAGTGCCAATGTGTGGTATGTGTGCACTTGCCCCGACAGTCTGTTAAGGCTATACGGGGGATCTTTGCATTTGTCTTTGTTGCATGTATGTTGCACGCACCTGGGTATGTCCCGTGACCTCCTGTCAGCGGCCTCGAGGTGCACCTGGCCTGGCACAGGCGCCGTGGAGGCGTCACCGCCATTCAGTGGCGAACGGCTGTTGTTGTTGCATGTATGAATGTGTACGGCCTATATTGTATGTGTGTTGTATGTATGTATGTGTGGCCTGTACACTGTGTCCGAAAATCTCATCTCATTGTCAGAAACCGCTTAATCCTCTGCAGGGTTGCGGTGAGCCAGAGCCCATCCCAGCAGACCCAGGATGGGACGCCAGTCCATCACAAGGCGGTGTCAGAAAATTAATATACCAAAAAGAGCGTCAAATAGTTTTGCTGTTCGAGATACTGACGTAAAATATTTGCACGAATATAAGTAATAGACTTTCAAGTTTTAGTTTATTTAATGTTTTACGGTATCGATTGGATACTCTGGAACTATTAATAAACGTCGGCGTGTAGACCATCATTGGCCAAAATCAATCTGATTCTTCGTTTAAACTCTACATGTTCCAGCGTGGCTGTAGGGATGGATGACACCGCCTTGTGCTGCCAGCGTTGGGTCATCCGTCCATTTCAAAATCGTATCAAAGTCACGGCAGTATTTCCCATAACAGCAAAACTATTCACTCGTAATTGTAGATTATAATTGTTCCCTCCGCATCAGGAGGACGGGCGGACGAAGCCAATCCCAGCTGCGATCCGAGACCAAGAATCCTGCTTCCAGAGCTTGCAAGCTCACTGGGTATTTTCTGCTGTAATAATAAACATCTATCTATCTATGTGTGCGCGCATCGCCGCATTAGAGTTATGACAGACGCATCTGGCAGATGACAAGCCCCCATGGTCAGTGGGCAGATCAGCTCTCTGTGACAGGAGGTCATCACAAGGCCACGCGACTCATCAGATTGCCAGTTTCACGACCTCTCGGTATATTCGAAGCAGCCTTCATAATTTATTTTCTGTTGCTTTGGTTTTAATCGGTTGTTTTTTTCTTTCGTTGTTGACATGCCGTTCTCTTCGCGGCCCTTGTGAAAGGCGCTATATAAATTGATATTATTATTATCAGGCTTTCCTGCACCTCTCCGCCGATGCTCATCTTACATTGGCGGCATAAGCAACTTGGACCACTACCATTCTTTGCCTCAAGTTGGCGGGGAAGCGAGCCCCACAGTAGCCCGGGACTCCCAACTCGCCATGCCGGCCTCATTACTTTGTTCAGACGACTAAGTCACTCCGAATTGATTGGCATGTTTCTGCTCCGAGTGGACGGCTACAGCAACAACTTCACAGACAAAAGACAAAGATCCCCCGTATAGCCTTGACAGGTGGGACCTACCGTTGGCGAGTAGCTATGCAGATCGACACGGCACACGAGGAGGTGGGTGACCAGCACCACGCCCGGCCGCACTTTGTCTCCCTAGCGGCAATGTTTACACACCGCACTAGGTACTCATTTGTCGACCTAGGGGGAGGTTCAGGACCGGTTCGGAAAATCGTCACTTGTGTTGGCCGTGAGTGGGGAATCGAACTCGGGTCGTCAGGTTTGTAGCCCGGCGCGCTAACCACTGGGCCACCGCTCCCCACAAGACAAAGACAAATACAAAGATCCCCTATATAGCCTTAACAGACACACGCACCTACACACACACACCTCGATAGGTCCCACCTGTAGCTAGGGGCCTGGAAACGAGCCTCACCACCACCACAACCACACAGCGCCTCGACAACGAACCA
>JAZEWU010000046.1:2076741-2113445 GCA_036362915.1 Geotria australis | reverse complement strand
CGCCCCCCCACACACACACACAAACACAAACTGCCACTGGCCACATTCACACCCCGTACCCCACACTCGGCGACCCCCACACACTAGCGCGCGGGCGCCGCTGTCTCAATTGAAGCGATTGAGAGCTCAGACTCGGGTTTCACTTCCCTCCAATTAAATAAACGACTGAAGAAATGGGGGGGCGGAGGTGGCGGTGGGAGAACGTTACGGGAGTGCGGGGACAGTGTTGAGAGAGAGAGTTTTTCGGGGAGAGTTTTGGGGAGAGCGCGGGGGTTGGCGGCACCTGCCGCGTTCAGGGGTGCATGGCCGCGATGATTGCCCCCCACTCCCCACCGTCCCCCCCCCCCGTTCCAAACTCAGCCCCCCCACGCTCCATTCTTCTCGAGTGTCCCCTACAAATTGCGACGGTAATTCGATGAGTGGAGCCCATCGGCCATGCGTGCCACGGAACCCGGCGAACGGTCAGAAGCAATCACGCCTCCGCGTTGTGTGCGGTACACGTGCCCGCGCGGTCCGTCGTGTCAATCCACTGCTGGATGATGGCCTCCTTCCCCCCCACCCCCCCACGCCGGTCACAGGCATCGTTTGACCGTACTTCACCACAATGGTCTTTGTTTCTTGATCCGCGTGTATTTTTTGTTCTGCGCCTCGCAACACAGCACCGCAGAGGCGACTCAAATGAGAACACAGTGCGATGTGTAAATATCGCCACTAGGGAGACAAAGGCGGCCGGGCGTAGTGCTGGTCACGCACCTCCTCGTGTGCCGTGTCGACTTTCATAGGTGCTCGCTAACGGAACTTGACCCAACCGTTTGTTAAGGCTATACGGGGGGGTCTGTCTATGGGTCTCTGTGTGAGTTTATGGGTCTCTGTAGAAGTCTATGGGTCATTGTGTGAGTTTATGTGTCTATATGTGAGTCTATGGTTCTCTGTACGAAACCGTGGGCCTCCATGGGTTTGACAAGGCTATTGCGTAATCCGTCCACTCACCAATTTGGACATGCACGTATCATAAGCCGTTGACACAGACACAGACGTTGCCTACCAGCTCCCAACCATGTGAGAGGAGGAGTGCGCCGTCAATCATTGACCTCCCCTCCGTGTGCTCCAGTTACTCCGCCGAGTGTCCGTTTTGCCGCTCCACGGTGTCACGGCGAATTCCAAATTGGAGCGGAATTGCACCTGTGCTGTGCAATTCAGGTGAGATTCACTCGGGTTGCGCCGGTCTTATGTGTCGCTCTCATTAGCCGGAGACATCTCACGCCAGCGGAATGTTACTTCAGTAATACAACTCAATCCTGTAATAGTGAGAAGGATTGTTAAACGACTGGGTGGGATATAATCACGCGCTCTCGGTCGCCCTTGTTTCTCCAGTGCTCACGTGGGCATCGTTACCATCAATACCCACACCGTGCAATTATAAGTGTGGAGAAGGCAGAGCTTAGATTTTTCCAGATGTCACTCGCGGTTGTAATAATGTCATCTTAGTACCGGTGGAGGTTTTCACGGCTCCGCGTATGAGAATTGCTCTCCAAAGCTGTTCTTTCGGGAGAGCCATCACCATCACCACAAACACCACCAACACAACCGCTGTAAAAATGGAAAAGGTTCCTACGTTGCTCACATACCAGCCACCATTACCAGCATCACACGCCGGGTAGTCAAAGGGCACGCTTGTGGCTTGATGCTGTCAACGATAGCTCCAGATCATTTGTTCTGACGGCTGCTTGGTCGAGAGTGCGGCGGATACACGGAACGAGGAAGACAGGTTATCGGGCAGATGAAGAGCTGATTGACGGCACGCAGCGACTCGAGTCAAAGTGGGGTCGCGACACGCGCGCGACATTCACCACATCGTCCGCATTATAAGACGCACATTTCCCCCGTATTCCGTATCAAAAGTGTGGGGTGCGTCTTATAATCCGACAGGTGCGTCTTACTTCCCGAAGCCTATGATTATCAGGATAATTCCTCTATGTAATCAGTGGGAAAGCTGCCGTAGTGTAACGGTTAGCAACCCTAGACTTGCAATCCGGAGGTCGCCGTTTCTCTTCGATCCCACGGCGCGGCAGTCTAAACAATAATAATAATAATATTAATTTAAATTTATATAGCGCCTTTCTCCCGAGGGTCACAAAGCGCTGCACAAGGGCCGCGAAGAGGACGGCATGTCAACAACGAAAGAAAAAAACAATGAAAACCAAAGCAACAGTGTGAGTATACGTCTCTCAATCCCCCCCACCGACCAAACTAAACATTTAATGCGGACACCTCAGTTGAGCCGGTCAGCAGCACAAGTGTGGTGGGGCAAAGTGTGGGTCCTCCCACCTATTCCTAGACGTCTGGGTCGGCGTGACAGATTTGGCCGTTGAGCTGTGTAGCTCTTTTTAACAGTTGTTCAGCGGGGAGGGGTAAGCATGTTACAATATCTCAGGGCACCTGGGACAATTTAGTCAGTACAATTAACTTAGGCAGCACGTCTGTGGACTGTGGGAGGAAACCAGAGTACACGGGGAAAACCCAGGCGGCCACGGAAAACATGCAAACTCTACACAGGAAGTCACCCGAGCCTGGCATCGAACCAGGGTCCTTATTGCTGTGAAGCAGCAGCGCTACTTACTGCGCCACCGCGCCACCGAAAGTGTGTATAGCTCTCTCGTGTGGAGGCCCTTCAGCCATCAGTGGCATGAGCAAGAAATTACAGGGCTGCGCCTTTGCCTATGCATTCATGTCTTGAGCACAAAGGTCTGTGCTAACAGGGCTGCAGTTGCAGAGATTGTGCGACAAAACTGGACGGGCAACATTTTAAAGACAAGCGTCCAGTGTGAGTATACGAAATTCGAAAATGCATCACCATGATCGCCATCAGCCGTGATCAATCCACTGCTGGATAAAGGCCGGCCCCCACAGCCGCTGCCATCTCTCACGGTTCTGCGACGTACCAATCCGTCACCCATTTCCTGCACGAGCTCGGCCTCTCCGCTTAGGTTCACACATCGGGAGCGATCACGGCGAGATGATCCTATGCAAACACGGATTGATACGTATCCGGTATTTGCATACATTCCGCACTCGGTGAAGTGTAACCGCGTGCATGCAGGCATTGTTATGAGATACATTACCGAGATTGTGCACTCTGTCAACATTCTTTTTAAAATCAAGTTTGCAAAAACCGAAATATCGTTTCTAGTGTCACCCGACACTTGTCAGCTTAAGTATAATCCAGTTTTTAAACATTGGCACGGAGCGGTGGCGCAGTGGTTTGTGCACCGCGCTACAAAGCCGGTTTACCCGAGATGCATTACCGGCCACGGGTAACATCGGTGCTGATATCCGAACGTCTTGGGCGTCCCCTGTTATCAACCCGCGTTGACCAGCGTGGTGAAGTATAGTCAGACAACCGCCATACCTGGCAGGGTGTGGGGAGGCCTTAATCTAGCAATATATTGATACAGGTCTGTACAATACATAATTATTCTGTAATTGTGTTTGACAAGGTCGCTGCTACAGGTGAAAGGAAAAAATCCACTCAGTAAACTGGTATCTTATTTAATTATTATTAATAATAATAATAATCTACTTTTGTAACGCGCGCATTTTCTCCGGGCGCGTTGCACCCGTTGACCTGTTTCTTTTACGCAAGCTACTAATTATCTGTGACGAAAGCATCCAGAATACACGCAGTGGATTCAGATATGGGAAGCTAAGCGAATTTGACTCTGGATAGTCCTTGGAGGGGCGACCGCCAGGCACACAGGTTGCCAGGGCTGCGGGGCAACGTTGTGGGCAGCAGAAGGCAGCGGCAGCATCCATTATCGTAACGCACTTATATGTTCTCACGTCTGTGGCTTTCCATGCAGTGGATTGAAAAGAGCCGCATGTGTACGTGTCACGCTGGTCGCGCCTTGGCAGTCTTCAGAAGTGGCTATGACTCACTCTTCTTCTTTGCGATTCTTCGAAGCACGATGGTCAGCCTCTGGACATCGTTGTCTTTCAGCTCGGCCTTGAAGTGTTTGGTAGAATTCGCAGGCAATACCAAGTACTACCTGACAGGGATCGCGACGTGAACGCTTCTACCTTGACCCCCTATGATTCATTGACGAGCAGGATTAATTTTCTCAGTGAGTTCTGTGTAGTGTGCACGTAACTGGTATTCACAACCATAGCGAGAGGAATACTGGATGTGGTGTGCAAAATAGCCGGCACAACCCGCATGCGCCTTGCGAGGGATCACTATCCAGCAGTGGATTGAGAAAACTGGCTGTACATGAACACGTGTGCCAGCATCAATTCGTTACAGTTTCATGATAAGGGAAGCCACGCGCGATGTTACACGCGGCACGTTTGGTTATCATGAACGATCTTTCGAGGCAGCTAAAAACCCCTCGCGCCTGTATCTGTGTTCGGCATCGACATAATTTGTTTAAAAAAACATAAACATGGAATAAAAATAAAAAGACATAAAACGTGATTTAACGATATAAGCACCAAACACAAAGCAAATCCCCGCGTTCAGTTTGCATAGATGTTGCAACAGGTTTTCTCTGTACGTGACCGCTGAATGGAGGCCTCATCAATCCGTCGGTTTCTCTAAGTGTCGCGATGCAACACAATCCATCGTAGCCCTGCTCAGCAACTGATCTCATCACTCCATCTCCTCCTTGACCTCCACTCCATCAATTGTCTCGACCACCTAAAATTATCTCTCATAGCCACAACCTGTCCTGACCCAAGCCCATGTTTGTTTTTTTTAAAGAAACGTGATGTCTATGATTTCCATTTGTTCTATGATCCACGTGTTCCTCTTCCTGAGTCTTAGTGTAATTCACGGCACACATCTCTACACACTTTTCAGTTTTAAAATAATTTTCTTTGTCCATGTGTCATGTGTCAAAGCTGGGATTCTATTCAGATTATGAAACAATCCCATAAATTACGATAAGCAGAATGTGTAAAAGTGTATAATAATGATGTGTAACGCGCACAGTATTTTCCCCCGCTGCCTCCAGCAGTCCTGGATTACAGATGGGCGCCACCGCCAGTCTGATAAATAGAACTTGGATGAGGCTAACACTATGCACGACCAGCAACTATTGTCTCTCAATCTTCGCAAAACCCAGTTGTGTTTTGACTCCTTTAGACATTCTGAAAATAATAGGCGCGTGCTGAGAGCGCTCATACTATGAAAGCAGGTCGAGTCGATATGTCCCTTGCGCGACCATTTAGCGGGGCTATTCACAATTCGACCGATTCAATGCGAATGTTAGAACCGTCATTTCTTGCATTATATCGCCATCTGCTGTTCTTACACGTCATCGTCGACTTCGGCATCATAATTTCCCTTAAATCATGACTTGTGCTTCACATAATTCTATATAACACGAGTATCATGTGCCCTGTGATGGACTGGCGTCCCATCATGGGCATAGCCCTGCCTTGCGCCCTGTGTCTGCCGGGATAGGCTCCGGCTCACCGCAACCCTGTACAGGATTAATCAGTCTCTGACAATGAGATGAGATAATTCTATATAACACGAGTATCATGTGCCCTATGATGGACTATCGTCTCATCCTGGATATAGCCCTGCCCTTGCGTCCTGTGTCTGCCGGATTAAGCGGTTTCTGATAATTATGATTTTTGTAAATTCGCGTTTTTCTTGCGTCGCAGGAATCCCCCAAAGAGCTTGCAAGCTCACCGGGTATTTGTCTGCAGGAATAATAAACATCTATCTATCCACCTGTACCACCCATCAGTTCAGCTCCCATCAATGTCAGATCCCACCTGTCACCCCACTCAACCGGATGTTTACACCGGAAGTGGGCATGTACACGGCTTGGTCACGTGTGTCTGTGAGGGAGGCCCGGCCCCCTGACGACGGAAGCAGCGTCGGGTTTGAATCGCGGCCTGGAACCTGGGACCGAGTCCCGATAAAGGAGCGACGAATAAACATATAAACAAACAACAACAACACACAAACAAACAACCCCGCCGGGCACGGCGAGTAAGGCGGGCTGAACGGTGCGTGGCCTGGAGAGCGGCGCCGTCACGCGCTCGGGATGGATGCGAGCGGCATCGGGGTGGTGTCAGAGCAGGAAGAGTTGAGACACGTTTGAGGTGAACGCCACATCATCATCGGCACCAGCATCATTATCAGTAGCAGCATCAGCGACATCAGCGGCGACATTAACATCACCATCGGCAGCAGCATAATCAGGATCAGCAGCATTCATCATCAGTAATATCAGAAGTTAATGTACCTGTACTGTATTAGCATTATCAGCAGCAGGATCAAAAGCGTCATCAGCATCATCACCGTCATCATCAGCAGCAGCATCATTAGCACCATCTTTAGCAGCAGTGATATCATCATCAGTAACATCATCGGCAGCAGCATCAGTAGTTACATCTCTATTAGCATTATCATCGGGAGGATAATTTAACTCATCATCAGGATCATAATCGGCATTCAAACTACCTGTAGGATCATCACCAGCCTGGTAGTGCTTTTATGTACCGGTGAGCTTGCTTGTCTTTGCATGTGTGTGTTGTAGGCTTCATCGGGAGTATGCAAGGGAGACTCGAGGTTCTGGCCTTGGCCAATATCAAGCGAAGGAAGCCATGGCCTCAGATCAGATGGATGGGCCTGGTAGGATGCCCCCGCTAACACAAGACCTGCCTTTTTCCACTATACGACCGAGCCTTGCCAAACCGGTTCGGCACGGCTGCGAGGGGCACCTGGTGGTTTTTAAACTGCACACGTCGAGCCGTGTCGCCGACGTCATACGCAACAGACGTGGCATAATCCCAGCCGTCGGCCTTGTTTGCTCCCGAATCAGCTTCAGTTGTCTGTCACGGCTTGGCTCTAGCATGTTATGGCAAATAGCCAACGAAAATTGTGAGGCAAAAATACCAGCTCTTAAGAATTACCAATTCAAAACGTGATTTTTCGCGACCCCTGAAAATGATTATTTTGGGATTACGCATAGCAATCATCGTCCTCTACTGGGAAAACTTGACAGAGTTCGCCTTCTTCTTCTTTGCGATTCTTCGAAGCTCGATGGTCAGCCTCTGGACATCGTTGTCTTTCAGCTCGGCCTCGAAGTGTTTGGTAGAATTCGCAGGCAATACCAAGTATTTACCTGACAGAGATCGCGACGTGAACGCTTCTACCTTGACCCCCAGAGTTCGCCTGAAATAAGAAGTGTAATAGTGAAATACTAAATTATATTTTTGACACCATGCAACAAACAACTCCGTGTATCTGACACAGCTAATACGAAGCCCCCGAGCCACCCGGCCACCTCCACGCTGCGTCTCGTCTCGTAATCGACTGTTAACACAGCGTCGTTCTCTCCGTATGCCACACCGGTTCCGCCGCCGGTGCTGGCACCGCCAGGACTCGGAGAACCTGCTGCTGCTGGACGAGCGCCGCGCCTCGGTGCTCTTCCTGCCGTCGGGACGCACGCGGCGTCGCGTGCCGCGCCTCCACCCGCTGCTCCCTCGCGTCGCAGCCATGGCGCCGTCCAGAAACGGCGAGTCACGCAGCGCCGGGCACACCGCGCTCTCTGAGATACATGACATGTGCCAAACACTGGTACCGGATGTCTCGGGTGCCCAATATATATGGTGCCTGATTCGTAGGTACCGGAGTTTGCTCGTGATAAGATTTTGTGGGTACCAGATTTTTTGCTGGCTGATGTGGTGTTTTGCGTTGTGTGTACTTGTGTGTGTGTGTGAGTGTAGGAGCGTGGCTGGCCGGCGTGCTGGTGAGCGGGGAGTTGTTCCTGTGGCACAAGGACACCGACTCGCTGAAAACGGCGCCTGCCCACCCGGACGTGCTTGCACTCACGAGCCGCTCCAGCGAGCAAGGTGCCGTACCCGGCGCACCGCTCGCCAAGAAGCGCAACGTGGTTGCCTCTGATTTAATTTCTATTTTGGTTGTCTCCGCTATGATATTGGCTTTGTTTCTGTCATTTTGTATTTGCTTCATTGCTGTACAATTGAGACTCGCCCTAGTCTGTTGAGTTCTCGACTGGTTAAAATAAATACACTTGAAACTTGAGGTGAACAGCAAAGGGACCTATGACTCCCAGTGCAGTCTAAAGGCTTGTCTGCCTTCTCCTACAACCTGCTCGCTGTATTGTCATTTTCCAGTCACCTCGCTTTACAAGTGTTGTAGACTTCAGTTGCGAGGTGCCCAGAAGATGATACTACAATTGATTCTTAAATCCACGTGCAAATCTTTGTCTGGGGTCCCACAATCCCAGACTCTAAGCCATCGCCACACTCCTCATAGTTACACGCGACTCCATGTCACCCATCTGCTCAGCTGAGCATTAGGATTTGGGATTTGTCATGCCTTACAATTAAATCATTACAAAACGTCCAATGAGGAGGGCTACTGAACCGCTCTAGAAACACATCCGATTAGAGCGTTAGAAAGCCACGCGCGACGATATGGAATTGCAATTAAAACAACACCGTTTGTCAGATACCGCAGACCCGTGAACGTTTGACGGCCGTTCCCTTCCAGGTTTGACCGCCCGTCTGTGGGTGCTCCCCTCGGATGACGGTCGGCGCGTGCTGCTGGGGGGGTCCCCGGGCGGGCCCCTTCTTTGGGAGCTGGACGGGGCGGAGGGCCCGCCGCAAACGGTGCCCGGCTCGGTCCTGCTTGGCCGCTGGGCTCATTTGCCTCCGCCCTGCGACGTGCCGCTACCCGGCGCCGCCGACAAGGAGGCTGCAGCGCACGCGGTGTTCTTCACGGATCCGGTGAGCGCCGGCGTTACGGTTAAAATTTTGACGGGGGGAGGGCAGGGTGTCGTTTCTGTGTGCGTAATATGACACCTTAAAATGTGTCGCGCGTAATCTTTGTTTGAAGTTTTTTTCAGTTGTGAAACACCAAGTAGCACGTCCACCAAATCACCCGCGATGTGCCAGATCCCGTAAACTGAGCGAGGCTGAGCTTGGTTAGTCAACTAATGGGCAATTATCATGCACGCCGGGTCATCATAGGTGTGCCGTGCCACATGGTGTCAGCAGAGCAAAGTGCACCAAAACATCCAATTGCGCAGGCGCATCTATGCTCCCTGATTTCACTGACCAGCGTGGTGAAGTATAGTCAAATAACCACCACTACTCATACCGTGTGGGAAGGCTTTCATCCAGCAGTGGATTTACAAACGGGTTCTACATGTGCTATCGGCCTCATGAGTCGGAAGCATCCGTTCAGGTCTCTCGCAGAGCAGTGCAACTCTTTAAGATAGAGAATCGTTCACGGAAGCAGATATCACAGAACTATATTTCAGATTCCTGTAAAACGCACGGTTTGTAGCTTATCCAGAGCACCGAGCGGAACAATTCATATACTGCATGTATGCAAAAACACAAAGCACAAGGGCAGACGTCAGCCGCTAACGATTACGCTGACCGCAGATTTAATTCCTGCATGCACGTGCGTGCGATGAATGAAGGCCCAGAGAGTGGGTTCCTGCCACTCGCGCTCACAGCACCGCCCGGCTTCTCTCACAGCAGAGCAGAGGTCAGGTGCTGGCCTCAGTAATTGCTCTCATTAGCTTGTTTTCCATTTAATCAGTTGGTTAATTACATGGGGCCTGCCTGACCTAAGGCTTCTGTCAGGCTCCTGTGTGTTCAACATCGTTTTCCGTTCCTCTGTTCTGACTTTGTGCATGGTGTCTCCGCCGCAATCCCCGTCACGCGCAGGAGCTGGGCGATTGCTGCCTCTGCTCGTTCGTGTTCAGCGCCGGCGAGAGTCTCGCCGTGTCGAGCCTCCTCCTGCGCTGGCTCGACGGCTCGGATCCGCTTTTCGGGTGAGCCGCCACCCTGCTGCCCCACTCCGTCGCCGGTCTCACAGCCTCCCACGGGACCTCCTGCGCAACCGCTAGCCGCACGGTTTGCGTGCGCGAGCGAAGGTCGAGCGGTGTGTGCGCGTGAGTGACGGTCAAGTAGCTTTGCGTGGGCGAGCGAAGAATGGTTTGCAACAGAGCGCGACCGACCACCTTTGCCATGCCGTCCCCAGCGCGGCGCCATTCACCGCCACGTGGCACGGGTTTGCCTGCGCCCTGGGCTCCCTGTCCCCTGCGTGCGAGGCCGTGAAGTCGCGTGGCGCGTACGTGGCGCGCCTCTCCAGCGAGGGGCACGTGCTCGCCATCGCCGTCAACCAGAGGCACCCGCAGGTCAGAGCCGGGATTGGCCGCCGCTGCAGTCCCTTCGTCATCCTTCGTCTACCATTCTGTCACTGGTCTCGTCCGTCAACCATTGCCCCATCTGGCCGTGATAAGCTGCTTTGGATATCTCTATAATCGTATTTCTGTAAGTGGCTTATTTATCCTGTGGTTCGTGGGCCGCATTCACCTGATAATTAATTTCATAAGGCCCACGGTTACGTGCGGCCGAAAATTATATTTATGCCTCACTGTAAGCATCTTAGCAACACTGATCACCACTGGTTAGTCACATCCGTATCACTCTTTATATCACCATGGTTACTGTTTCCGTGAACTTCACTCATTGACTGGGTTAAACCACCACGACAGTGCCGGTCACAACAACACTCGCCTATTACCTCACTGGTTGTATAATGTGTGTGTGTGCACGTTTGTGTGTGCGCTTCAGGGTGAGCGCCTAATGTCCAACATTAACATTTGCCCTCTCAATCCCTTAAGCACCCATCTACTCAGCTAATCAGATCAAGGGCTCCTAGCAAAAGCACTAAATGGGGACTAATAGCTCAGTAAGGGCCCTTAGGTGAGCTCATTGCCATGTGTATGATCACTTCACTTACAGCTGCATTTGACTCGTATATCATTGCCTGTTTACACTTTAGTATGAGAATCACCCTATATACGTTTCATGTTTTTATAACTTAGTTGAAATTGTACCGTGATCGGTACAAAAAGAGATGTGTCCCAGGCCAACTTGCACTGAAAGGAATATATTATTTAACGTTGATTTATGTTTGTGTAATGTTTTTCAATTTCTCGTGTGACACAGTTCCTTTTGTTTCCATTTCTATATTCTTGATTTTCTCTACTTGACTCGGGTTGTTTTTGTAATTTCAGTCACGCTAGGTCACTTTCTCTCGCGCTTGAGACTGTATCCCGGTCTCTCGAGGTCTCACCCGGTTAAACAAACTCAACTCAAGCCGCGAACCTCGTCTCCGCCCCACAGGCGACCCAGGTGCTGTTCACGTCTGCGACGGGCGGCGTCTCGGTCTCCTCCCACCTGCAGGGCTGCGGCTTCCGCGGCCCCACCCTGCTGCCCAAGTTTATCAGGTGCGGCACCGCCCGGTCACCGTCACCCCCCTGCGCCGCCCTGTAACGCGGACGAAGCGCAACACGCACCGGCCGAGGCACGGGCTCGCCCGCGTCCGTCACCGACTCTGCCGCTGCGAAACGGGAAGAAGGCGGCACGCGGACACTGGGAGTGGACACTGGGGGAGGGTTGGATCTGGAGTTGTGCTACAGCGACGGTTGCGGGATAATACTGTGAGGGTTGAAATCGGGGAGGGGGTCAGAGCGCAAGGGTTGACATAGTAACGATTAGTACTGTGAAGATGGACACATCAAAAAGTTGAGGGTCAACTGTGAGAACTGATGCGGGGAGGGCCGGTCGTGAGAGTCACTACCGTGAAGGTGGATACATCGCAGGTTGATAACCGGCGCACGTTGGACGTACTGGGTGGTCGATGCGAGCTCTTAACCCCTGTCCGCGTCGCCTCTCCCGGCGTCACTCCTCCCCACGTTGCTCATTCCCGTGTCACCCTTCCCCGCGTTGCCCCTGGCCGCAGGTCGTACTGGGTGAGCGACGCGAGCTGGCTGAGCGGTGATGCGCTGCTCGCGTGCATGCTCAAGCGCGGCGCTCTGCTGCTCGTCTCTCGCCTCGGGGAGCCGCTGTCGCTCTCAACGCACGGCTGCTCCGTGGAGTTCGGTCCGTCCCTCTTCATCCCTCTCCACCCCCTCGTCACGTACAGGTGAGGCCGGCGCCGTCTATCACGGGCCTGCGATTCAGCAGCCCGCCCAGCGTAGGGGTGCTAGATTGGTCACTGAGGTATACCACTCCACGTGTCCAGGCTGCAGTAACTGGGCGCTGGAGGGGATTTTCTCAATCTGGAAATGCTGTGTTTATATTGTTATTCCACTCAGTCACCTCCTTCCCTGCAAGAGCCTCTCTACGGAGCTATGTAGGCTATGTGTCCCGATGTAAGTCTCTGGGTTTCTTTGTAGTATACGGTTCCCTACGTAAGTCTGATTATATGTGGGTCATCGGTGACGGGACTGAAACCACCACCTCGCGACACTTGACAACCCGGTTCAAAATCACGGTCATCTGAATCCTGGCTTTGAACCCAGGGTTTCAATGGTGCTGAAATCCTCTCTCCTTCCCTGTCATGCGCGACAGCGCTAGCGGCAGCGCCGACGTGACGGCGTCACACGGCTCGGCCGCCTCCGAGGCGGACGCCCTGCGCCAGCGGTTCTCCGTGAGCGCCCACCCTCGGCTGCCCTTCCTGCTCGCGTCCGATGGTACGCGCGCCGTCTCACTCTGCTCCCCTCCACGCGCCCTCCTCCCGCTCCGCTCTCAGCTCACCACGCTCTCCTCCATATACGCTCTCCCGCCTCGCCCTACCCGCCCCAGGGTACGTGGTGACGGTGATGCGGCTGGGTGCTGAGCTGGCCCCGGTGAGGCTGGTGCAGGCTGCGCTGGAGGACGTCCACCGCACGCTCGAGGACGTCCGCATCGGCCTGGCGGCATCGCGGGTGCGGCGCGGAGCACACGCACCGCTTCACCACGCTCACCGGGCTCACCTCTGGCACACTCACCGGACCAGAGGCGGACCAATAAACTTTCCACGGCGGAATGGGGGGATGGTCCTGCGTAATAAAATAAACAAAGTCACGTGTTGCATACTTTCTGGTATAGTATTATGGTATATAGAGTCTCAAGGGCGTACAATAGGGACAATCGCTCCCGCACATCTCCAAACGCGCACTCGCCAGATCGACACACACGCTCCTTAGGGAGGCTTTCATCCAGCGGCGGCTAACGTTGACGATGATGCCCCTGACAGCCCTCCGGCGAGGCGGCGCTGCTGCGGAGCCTCTCGGTGCTAGGCGCGCCACCCCCTGACGACACGGTGGACGCGGCGACGGCGCCACCGTCACTGCTGCCCCCGTTCCTGCAACAAGACCCCAACGAGCGGCCCTTTGGGGGGCACGGGGCTCTGCAGGTGAGTCCCCCCCCATCTCACCCAACTGTTGCCACCCAACTACCGCTCGCGAGTTGCCCAGCTCAGCGCCCCCCTCGTTTTGATCCCGCCTTCGGGAGGCATGTCATCATAATATATAGCAAGCAGTGTGTGGCAATGTGGCGCCGGCAAACCGCCTGGCTGCTTCCTCCGCCTCTCTGTGCTTTCCTCGCGCCTCAGACTACCTTCTCTCGTCGAATGAATATCTTTAACAGTGAATGAATATGTGCGCGTTATAAATGTAAGATTATTATTATGTAGAGGGGGCCGCGAGTTCCCAAGGGGCCAAATTAACGAACCACAAAGGGAATAGCCGATAACGATTCCAAGTCTTCGTGGCTTTAATCAACTTTATCTACCGAATCGCCCGGGCTCTCGTGCTAATACTGCTCGCCGGTCGCTAGGGCGACGACCTCCAAGACGACCTTTCTGATGAGGAGGGGCGGGGGGCGGGCGATGCGGGGGGACCGGACCCCCACCCGTACGTGCGCATGGAGCACGGCCGCGTGGAGTTTGCGGGGATGCACGAGGAATTCCGGACCGCCGAGGGGGAGATGGATCCGGTGGCAGCGGGCGGCGCGGTCATTGGCGGCGCGGATCTCTGTGCCCGGCTTTCGCTCGCTCAGCGCCGATTGCTCGTCGCGTGGTACCTGGTGCTCACCCTCAGGTGAGAAGGAGGGGGGGGGGCGCTTTCACCGGGTGGGTATCGATTTGGAGATCCGTCGATGTCACTCTCAGGAGAGGCGCCACGTGAGTTTGGCACTTACTCGGTTAATCGAGGAAGTGTGCGCGGGTGTGTGGGAGTGTGGTGTGTAAACATTGCCACTAGGGAGACAAAGGCGACCGGGCGTGGTGCTGGTCACCAACTCCTTCGTGTGCCGTGTCGACCTTCATAGGTGCTCGCTAACGGCACTTGCCCCTACAGTCTGTTAAGGCTACACGGGGGACCTTTGTCTTGGGAGTGCCATGGTTATCGGACGGCTCCCTTTCGCCAGGTCGCACTCACCGGCATGGTGGTTACACCAGCTCTACCACACAGATACCTGTCGATCATCATTATAATTATTCCTAAACGAAACATTAAACGACGACCCAATCTCCCCTGCACGTCTCTCTCCTACCGCGGTCCAGGGACGTCGGCTTCTGGGACACCTGGATGACCTTCGCCCTCAAGTGCGTGGCCCGCCTGTCGGTGCTGCTGCAGTTCTCCGATCGGCCCCGAGGCAGCGCCTGCCCCGCCGGCAAAGCGACGGCGCGCTCGGTGCGCCGCGACCCCTGGCCTTTCGCGGTGCTGCAGCTGTTCCGGCGTTGCGCGCTGGCGCTCCGCTGGCCCGGCGAGCCGCTCCCCGTGTCTCTCCGCAGCCGGCGCGGGCACTGCCGGGCCCTGCCGTGCGGCGCTCGGCTGAGCCTGGAGGTGGCGGCGGCGCTGCTTTGCGGGCGCGGCGACGCGGCCGACGCCCGCTCGCGCCTGCGATCGCTGCTCGCCGCTCTCTCGCTGCTCTCCTTCGCCGAGGCGTGGCTCGACAGCTCCTGCGGGCTGGTGCCGGCGCCGTTGCCCGAACTGCCGGTCCGCCCCCCGCTTGCTGAGACCGAGCCGCGCGTGCCGCCGACGGCGGAGCCGCCGGTAGAGGCTGCCGGCGAGGACGATGAGGCGCCGGCGAAGGTGGCGGTGGCCGCCGAAGAGATGACGGATTCCGCGCGGGAGGAGCCCGACGCCGCTGCGGAGCTCTACGCCTTGTGCGGCGCACCGGCGGTGGCAGACCGGCGGGTGACGCTGAACGTTGCCGGGCGGGTGGCGGTGGTGGCGCCAGCGTGGCTCAGCTCCGTCTTGCACCGTCCCGCGCGCGGGGCCGGCAGAGAGAGCAGCCGGCCGGCACACAGGTGTGTAGTTGGGAGAGATCAGGTTACGATCGCCGAGCGATGTGGCGGGCTCTGTTTCCACGGGGGGGGGATTTGTGTCTGCGTGGCTCTTTGTCACGTGTACAAGCATCTAACGCGCCGATTATTATGGTTATTGTTTCATCTCACTGGGAAGCGCAAGAACAATTCTCACAATAATAATAAGAGACTAGATAACCGACGTTTCGCTGTTTCGCTTGAAACGGCGTCAAGCATCTTCAGGAGGTCCGCACAAATTCTGACTTCCCGGACGCTCGTCTATAGCAAAACCACCGATACAAGCAGCATCAGAATGGTCATATTTGCATTAAATTGTTTCACTCGGACAATCTCTAGAGAGAGTTAAGCATCTCGTTTGCAACGGTGTCCGGGATTGGCTGTTTTTATCACCGACAGACGCCGCACGGCTTGCGTTCGTCTCCGCGCAAGCCAGTTCTCACATGTTTGTTGTGTCGCAGGAGTCCCGTAAAGAGCTTGCAAGCTCACTGGGTATTTGTCTGCTGTAATAATAAACATCATACTAATACTCATCATACTGATCATAGTTTTAAATTGTCAGGTCGCCTCACGGGCGACGCGGTCCTGTGCGCGGGTTCATTGTGGGCGTCCGCGCCTCTCCGTCTGCGCGCCCCCAGGCTCGTCACCTGCTGGAGGCTGCTGTACAGACACGTTCTGCAGTTCCAGCAGCAGCGACAGCAGTGGGAGCATGGCGCTGAGGATTCTGACGACGGGGCGGCGCAGGAAAGGCTCGTGGCCTCGCGTATCGCGTCGGCGGTGCAGACGCGCCTGCAGGCCGTGGACGGGAGATTTTCCCGGCAGAGGCCGCTGCTTGACATCTCCGGTGCGTTACCGTGCCGGGCCGGCGATGCCATCGCAAGCAGCGACGTATTTGTACCGATAACACCGTCGTCATTGCGATCACCGGCAGTATTGATTACCACGTCACTGCCATCTTGCTCATCAGCAGCCGCAACATCACCGCTACCATCATCATAAGCGGCACCATCACTGTGTCTGTGTGCGTGCCGCCCGCGTGTGTGGCACCTGCGTGAGTGTGTTCTCCGTGTCTGTATGCCACCTGTGAGTTACCTTTATCGGTCGTCGGGGGGGTGGGGTTGTCTGTGTGGCGCAGGAGAGGAACTATACCTGAGCGGGTCGTATCGCGAGGCGGTGCACACCTGGCAGAATGCGGTGCTGGACGAGAACCACTCAGGTACGGAACCGGAGCCGTGGCCATCAGGCGTGCGGGATCGCTGGCGGGCGATACACACAGAACCTCCACCATCGCGGCGTGTCACACGTTGCGGCGTGTCGCGTTGCGGTGTAACGGTGGCGATGGTTTTGCGACAGGGGGGAGGCGCGGCGCTCACCTGCAGACGCGGCACTGCCTGGCGCTGCTCTACGCTCACCTGCGCGCGCTCCAGCTGCTCCCCGCGCTCTGCCTGTGCGACCGCATGGCCGCACGCCTCCTGCACGCGCGCACCGACACAGGTGACTCACTCACACACACGCACACACACGCATACCCACACAGATACCCACACAGGTTGCTCACGCACATTCGAGACACGTGCAAAGATAAATATCCCTTGTGTAGCTCGCGCATCCTGTTGGGGTGAGTGCTGTTAACGAGCAGTCATTATGGTCGGTGCGGCGCACGATGGAGGTGGTGTGAGCCGAGGAATCGACCGCCAAGAGAGCAGTCGGATAAAATGTCTAGTGATGGCGGTTCACTCACGGAACTTACACTTACAATCCACAGGTCGCCATTTCGATGCCGTCTCACAGCACGACATTTCAAACAGTTGGGCAGGTTTCTCAAATCCACCATCGCCGCCTGTGTCTACCCAGCAGTACGAATAACTACACACCAGTTAATAAATTGGCAGATTGCCTGTGGTGGGGGTAAAGCATGTGCTTGCCCACCTCTTCGAACGCGTCTGTTCAGTGTGAACGAATAGACCGTGTACCCTCGAGGCTGTGTGAGCAAAGGCCCTTCTGCCAGCAGTGACGTGAGCAAGCAATCGCAGCGCCGCCTCTCAGCGCGGGAGAGGAGGAAGGCCTTGAGCCTTGACCTGAACAGGGGTAGGGAGTCGACGGCACAGATGGCTGGGGGAGCGGCAGGTTCACTCCGAGGAGGCAGCGTGTCACCGCGTCGCTAACCGCCACCGCGTCTCTTCCCCCGCCGCCTCTTGCTGCCCCTCCCCACGGGCTGCAGCACCGCGAATTTGTGAGCGGGCGGCGCTGGCTGTGGTTCGCTCCACGGGCCGGTTCATGGCGGCGTACTTCACCAATCGCGCGCTCTACGTGTTCCCCCCGCACAGCGTGCAAACGCTGCCGCCGCTGCACTCGACCGCAGGTACGGAGCACGATCCAGACCAGTAATGCACAATGTACGTAGCGCAGTGGGTCCCTAGCCGAGAGATGCCGCTGCTGCTGCTGAAGATGGCAGTGACGTTAATGATGGTGAGATTGTGATAATCGTGAAGATGATGATTATGATGATGCTGTAGATGATCGTACTGACATCTCCTCCAAGTGAGCGCGTGCTGCGTGTGAGTGGCTCCGAGTGTGTGTGCTGATGCTACTGACGATTCTGCTGCTGCTTCTGATTCAATTCAATTCTATTGTCAATTCTGCCATATGTACAGGACATATAGAGGGATCGAAATGCCGTTTCTCTCAGACGCCAGTGTTGGCAGATACATGGACTGGAACACAACAGCAAGGGTTTAAAAATACTGATGCTGCTGCTGCTGCTTAGGATGCTGCTGACCATTCCCCTTGTGCCGACAGCGGTTCCTTCGCGGTGGCGCTTGCTGCCGGTGAGCCGTGCCGGAGTGAGCGCAGCCACCCGGGCCCAGCGCGTGTCGTCGGCGTGGAGCCCCGAGTACGCGCTGGAGCTGCTGCTCGTGTCGGGGCTCCACGCGGAGGCCGTGTGGCTCGCTCGCGCGCTCGGGGACTGGAAGACGGCGGTGGCCATCGGCCTGGCGTGCCGCACGCACAACCACCGCCGCGACCGCCACAACCGCGGTCTGGACGGCGCCGATCCCGTGGGGTGCGACAGTCTCTCAGTTCTTGGATTGTTGGATTGTTTTGCTTTGTCGTTGCGGTGACGCAAGGTCACTCGCTCCTGCAAATGAGACTCGACCCTTGTCTCTCGGGTTCTCACCCAACTAAGCAAAATCAACTAGAAACCCAAAACTTAGTTTGATGAACAGCAACCTATTTCATAAGGCTTTCCAACATATCGTTAAAATCATGAACGCGTTAACTTTGCCCGTCAGTCCTTTTTGTAACGGGTGGTGGGTGGTCACGATCACTCTCGTAGAGACCTAAACTCATCACAACAGCGAAAAGCTCCGCAGTGGCGACAGCAGCAGGGTCGCGCCCGTTGGGTCTCCGCTGAGGAACTCTTGCCGTGCGTTGGCTCCCTCAGGCCGCCGTCAGCGTCGCTACAACTGCCCGACGAGCTGCGTCCCACGAGGATCCTGCAGGAGAAGCTGCAGGCGCTGCTGCAGACCCCGCTGACTGCGCCTCAGATGGACCCGGACGGAGCCCGGGCGGCCGACGTAACGGCCGGCGCCAGTTCCGCGCCCGGTAAGCTGCCGCGGTGGCGACCATCGTCGATTCGTGATGGTTGCTTTTCAATTAAATTCAATTAAATTGTATTGTCAATTCTGCCATATGTACGGGACATATAGAGGATCGAAATGCCGTTTCTCTCAGACCCCGGTGTTGGCATATACATGGACTGGAACACAACAACAAGGGTTTAAAAGTACTAGGATAAAAAAAGCAAAATACTAACAAAATACTACAAAATATATATTTACAAGTTAAGCTGTTCTTTCGGGATAGCTGTGTCGAGCGTGAGAGGGAGAGGCAGAGAGTGCTCGACACGGCTATCCCGAAAGAACAGCTTTGAAAAAGCAAACCATCAAACATCTATCTGGCAGACATCTAAAGTAACAGAGCCGTGCTACCGGTGGTTGTGGACAGCGAATCTTGACACACAGCCACCGCTCGCAGACTCAGGCGCCGCCGCCGCTGCTGCTAACGAGCGAGAGGACGACGCCCCGGACGCCTTGCTGGCGGCACTCCGCGAGATGCTGCACGCGGCAGCCATGGCCGGCGTTGACGCGTTGGGGCCTGCGCTCGCCGGCGCCGTCGAGGCCGCCCGCGAGCGAGCTGGCGCCGGCTGCCTCGCCGGCATGGTGCCCCCTGGCCTCTACCTGCCGGCGCCGCCGCTCTACTGCCCGCAGCTCGGCGTCGAGCTACAGGTAACGGCGCTCGGGGAGAGGTTCGGCGCTGGTCGCGTGGGCGGCGGTGCACGAGCACGTCGAACAAACGCTCGGCATCCAATTCGCGTGTTTGTTGTGTCAATGCAGGAGTCCCGTAAAGAGCTTGCAAGCTCGCTGGGTATTTTTCTGCTGTAATAATAAACACTGTCTATCTATCTATCTTTATTGCTGTGCCATCGAGAAGAGCCGTTGCTCAAAACTATGCCTGTTACATTGTTATTGTTATTGAAGAGCTTTGCGAGTTTACATTCATTATTGTATGCTACACCTTAAAGCCAGGAGTTAATTGAGCCACATCGCTACCCGGCTACTTCTCTCACTTATCCCTCCGTTGTTTGCACGCACGGTGCCGTGAGAACGATTGTTATCGGGCACCTTTTTAACGCCGCTTAATATTATTCGTTATTATATAACGTAGCGACGTACAAGCGGAAAATAAAAAAAACACGTAGCGTTACGATGACGTCCGGTGCTGTGACCCCGGTGGGATCACGAGTTGCTCGGGGGCTGACTGTCGCGCGCTGTGTGCTGCGCAGGATGGCGAGGACGCGGGGCTGGCGCAGGAGAAGCGCTCGCGACACGGAGCGTCGAGCGCGCTGCAGAGAGCGCTCGCCCTGCTGCGCGCGTCGCGCTGCTCTCTCCCCGCCGCGCAGTGGTACATCCGCCGACTCCAGCGGCTTCGGACCACCGTGGGCAAGGTGCGCCGCCGCCTGAGACGGTGTGGTGCGGTGTGGGTGAGGCGCGCGGCGCCTGAGAGAAAGGGAGAGGGTGGTGTGGTGTGGTTAAGGTTTGTGCCTTAGAAAGTGGTTTTGTGCGGTTTGGACGACGTGCAGTGCCTGTGTGTGAGAGAGGTTGTGCTTGATGTTTATTATTAGATGTTAATTATTACAGCAGAAAAATACCCAGTGAGCTTGCAACCTCTTTACGGGACTCCTGTGACACAACAAACGTTCGAATTGGCGACTCCCGTGACACAATTGCTGACTCCTGCGACACAACAAACATGCGGTGCGGACAAGGTGCGCTGCTCTGTGATCGTTATAGCTGCAGCATCAACGGTAGTGTCGTCGTGGTCGTCATCATCTCGTTTGTTGCCGTGCGTCTGCCCCTGTAGATCCGTGCCAAGGAGGGGCAGCCGCCCCCCAAGCCGCTGCCCACCTCTCTGCTGGCGTACACGAGGATGAAGGGCGTCGCGCTTGAGAGGGCAGGGGTCGAGGGACGGGGCACAACGGCACGCGTGCTCGGTAACGAATCGGACTCATCGGGGTCACGGTTTCTAGATCGTGGTTCGTTATTTGTGGTCACAATTTAGGGTCACCTGATTCGTTTGAGCCTTGAAATTCAGGATCATGAGTCATTTCACGATCGTCAACAACTTCATTTGTGAGAGCGGGAGAAACCAGGATTAGTTTTATTTGCAAGAGTGACCTGGGTCACCGAGATTGCGAAGGCAATAATATAAAGTACAACAATGAAGCAAATAGAAATTGGTGTTTAAACAACTGCCTCAAATGGGCCTGCAGACGTGTATAATCTGTAGAAACTATGAAAGCATTCGTTTTTTAATATTGTATGACTGTAATCTCGAGATGTGGCTCAGTGGAATAGTGAGTGGCTGATAATCGGAAGGTTCCGAGTGTATATCCCGGTTGAAGGGGGTGATAAAATAAGTTACACGTTTTGCAGAAGTCAACAGTGATTGTCCTACTAATAGACTCCTCCCTGCCATAGCATTGTGGAACTTCCACCACTAGCTCTGCAGGTCTGTGAACAAAAGATTAGTCGCAATGCCTCAATGCCAATCCGCTCCGTATACCCGGCCTCGCGTGCGTGCCTGCGTGTGTGCGCGTGTCACATGACCCAGGCTGCTTCCGCGAGCTCTGCGCCCTCTGCTTCCTGCTGCACGTGCGCGACCGCCTCTCCGAGTGCTGCCGCAAGTACCAGGCGGCCCGCGACAATCTGCACATGGTGCAGGTACAACCGGTCAATCGATCACTCGGTTTTGTAGGGATTGCGACGTGAACGCTTCTACCTTGACCCCTGTTACAGCACTGCATGTAACAGTGTATTACCAATATTACAAAATTAAAACGTCCAGAGTCAGACGAAATGGATCAGTCATTATAACATCTGCAAGATGCAATAACTACTCCCACAAATGTCCCAGCAATCTCAGCTGAGCCACTGCACAAATTCTACAAAGACCCATGTGGGTTCATGTGTCAATTTCGCTATTTTCCCCACAAATTTGTCAGCAAATGAATCGTGGAAATCCGGGAGCGGCGGCACGCGGGTAACACCGACTCGCCTTTTGCCGGTTTTCTCCGCTCGCTCAGCAGGACCGCGGCTCGATCTTTGCCTACGACGGCGCGGTGACCGGGCAGTGCGAGTCGACTCTGGCGTGGGCGTGCCGCCTGATGCCCTTCGCTCGCTTCCTGCACGCGGAGGAGTTGCTGCAGGATCTTGTCCTGAGCCTCGTCGTGGAGCTGCCTCCCACGCGACAGGTCCCTGCAGTGGGGGGGGGGGGCATGGAAGGGGGTGTGGAGGGGAGGTGTGTGCCTTGGGAAGTGGAAGGAATACGGGCACACCTCGTGTAGCACTGGGGATGCATTCCTGGTAAGCGGTGCACTATTTAAATAGATACATAGACGTTTATTATTACAGGAGAAAAATACCCAGTAAGCTTGCAAGCTCTTTACAGGACATCCTGCGACTCCTGCGACGCTATAGCAGGCCATTTTAACATGGCTACTAATGCTATGTACGAATTACAAATATACGGAAAGTAAAAAAAGCATGATCGTGCTGCTCAGAGGGCGGAACTTCGCGCCGCGTTCTCTTGAGCCGAAATTTTCCTCCCGGACAAGGAGCGTTATACTGAAACAGCGTTATAAGAGGCAGTGCTATAAGAGGTATGCCTGTATTGCGAGGGGGTGGAGGAGCTGTAGCCGAGGGGCAGGACACCTGGCAGAGCATCGATGTACAAGTTCCACAGTAGCGCTCACGCTTGTTGGCGCTACCGCTGTGATGGCGCCAGATGGCGGAGGTGCTGGCGCAGGCGTTGCCGGACGCGGATGGGGTGCGTGTGGCGCTGCAGGACAAGCACCGCTCGCTCCTCAGGCGCCTGCACTTTGTCAGCGTGCTGGGTACGGTGCGCGCAGCAAGGGCCACAGCTACCAGCATGGGCTCCTGCACACCACAACCGCACACATCCCACACGTGCAGCACACTCACCACACACATCGCACACACTTCAGACCCCACACACACACACTGCACACTCGCCACACGCTCGCCTCGCAAGCAACACGCACGGCACACTACACGTACACCACTCTAGCCACACATGCCACACGCACTACACATACCACACACATATACACACACCACACCCCACACACCCTACACATGCAGCACACTCACCGTGCACCCACCACACACATCGTGGACACCACACACACCACACACCCTACACACACACGGCACACTCGCCACACAGCACACAAGCCACACACTACACCCACGACACATGCTACACAAATCTGTCCGCGCTGCTTTTCACTACCTCATCGTCAACATTACCATCTCCTTTACCGATCGCGCGGCTTTGCGACGTCGACGGCTCTCGTCACCGTCGTGCAGGCACAGAGGAGGGGGCGGCGCGGGAGAGCATGGCCGTGTGTCTGCACGGGCAGCAGCGGAGCCGCGATCGCTTCCTGGGCCGCGTCGCCCGCACCACGGGCCCCGTGCTCGCCCACATCTGGGAGCCCGCCGCCAGCGACGACGACTGCTACGACGACGCCTCGGCGGCCGCCGCCAGGTTCCGTCCGCTGCTGCACTCCGAGTCGGTGGACTCGGAGAGCGGCGGCGTCTGGGACGAGCCTGGGACTCCGAATGCCCGCGGGAAGCGGCCGGCGGTTCGGTGCTTCTCCGATTCGCTCGTGCGGCACGGCGCAGGGCTGCGCAGGGGCTCGTCGGGAAGCAAGCCGCCGTCGTCTTTGTCGCCGGGGGCAACTGCGGCGGCGGCGGCTGCGGCGGCGGCTGCGGCGGCGGCGGAATCGGCGGGGAAGGTGAGGGTGAGGAAGGGACTGTCGTTGGACGAGCGCGCTGGCGTGGCCGGGAGAAGGAGACGGGCGAGCGAAGACGACGGCAAACGGCAAGTCCGCGGCGAGCCTTCCGACCGCGGGGGCGACGTTCTCGCCGGAAACGCCGGAAACACCGCAAACGCCGGCACGTACCCGGTGCACGGCGCCAGCGGAGACGGAGCGGGGGCGGCGGCGTCGGCGGCGGCGTCGCTGCCGCCCGTCGGCAGCTGGGAGTTTGAGCTGGAGGACGACGAGTACCTGGACTTTCTCGACCTCTTCCTGGGCTACATGCTCGAGCGGGACCTGGCGGGCGGTGCCGGGCGGGACGACGGGGCGGCCGACTCGGTGCCGCTGCTGGCGCCGTTCACCGAGCTGCTGCGGCGGCGCGAGCTCACCTCGCTGGCGTTCGACGCGCAGGCGACGCTGAAGCGCTGGGCGGAGCGGCACGCCGGCGCCCACCGCCCGCTGGCGCGGACCAACAGCCTCCCGCCGGCGCAGCGGGGCGAGCGCGGTCGGAGCGCGCTCGACGAGAAACCTCCGTTTGAAGCCGGCACGCTCTACCCCGCGCTCGCCGGCCTCCACGCGGAGTTCCGCTCGGCGGGCGGGACGGCGTCTCGCGCGAGCTGGAGCGCGGACGCGGTTAAGGAGCGTCCCGTACCGAGGGCGGCCGGCGCCACGGAGATCGGCTCGGAGGTACCCTTCGCGAGAGTCAGCCCGTTCGGCTGCCCCTCCTCGAAGCTCTTCGAGGTCGCCCGGAGTAAGCCGGCGCTGCTCGCCGGCGAGATGGCGCGGAAGGCTCCGACCGGCGGGCTCTTCTGGGCGCAACGGCAAGCGCAGGCCGATGCGACGCAGCTCCCGGTGGACGAGCAGGGGGGATTGTGGCTCGAGGTGAGCGACGCTGGCGGTTGGGGGCACCATCCCCGGCTGACCGGTGGGCCTGGCGCTGCAGGAAAGGCCCTCGAAGGAGCGACCCAAATGCAGGAGGTGAGCGCTGCCAGTGCCCAGGGATGCCCTTTATCTTTTTTACGGTTATGTATGAATCTTGTATATGTTTTAATTATTGTCAGTAATTTGCATATTTGTTGTGTCGCAGGAGTCCCGTTAAGAGCCTGCAAGCTCACTGGGTATTTTTCTGCTGTAATAATAAACATCTATCTGTAATAATAAACATCTATTTAGAGCGGGAACGCTCGGCTAGACGACCTCATCTCGTTTCCGAAGATGCCCACGGCGAGTAGTGCGTGTCGTCAACCCTGTGCCCGTCTCTTCGCCTCTCCCACCGCAGGTGAGGGAGCGGATGAGCAGTGCGGAGGGCAAGTTGCTGGAGTGGGTGGTGCGCTGGGCCGACCGGCGCCGGGCCACGCCGGGACCTCGCTCCAAACGAGCGGCCGGGGAAGGGGGGGATGGCGCAGTCATGAGGGTTCGGACATCCGCGGCCGCCCTCGTCACCAGCCTGTGGCTGCTGGAGCACCGGCACGGCCTGCAGAGCGTCGCCAGCCCCGGGCGGCAGGTATTGGTGTCTCCTCGCGTCATCGCACCGGCCAGCTGCGTTGCTTTCTCTGCTCGTTGTAGAGGATCGCGGTTCGAATGCGGCAGGCTGTCCCGGTTAAACTTGCGGTTGCGGGTATCGACCGTACGATTACGCGCCATTCGCCCTTTAATGTTTATAGAAGATAGATAGATGTTTATTGTTACAGCAGAAAAATACCCAGTGAGCTTGCTAGCTCTTTACGGGACTCCTGCATTGACACATCAAACATGCGAATTGCTGACACTAATAAATGTGGACGTTAATGATCCCCGTCACGTCGTTCAAAACAATTGTGTTCCTAGCGTCAGGCTCCAAATTGCCAAGTTCGAAAATCACCTGCAAATTACTCGCATCACACCCTTACTGGCAAACTAATGCCCGCTTGCAGGCCACGTGCTGGATCAACCTTGTGGTGTACGGGGACAGCTGCCACTAAGGGGCGTTATAAATATATATGATTATTTCATAAGTTTGAGATGGGATCGGTGGGATCGGTGCTATGCCACGGTACCGTGTCGGTGCGGCAGGGCGCGACGGCGGGGTCGGCGCGGGTGAAGGTGGGCAAGGCGCGGGGATCATCGGAGAAGGGGGGCAGCACCGACACCGGATACCAAGGCTCCTCCGACACCCCACCGCCTCCTCCCCCCGCCGCCGCGCGCCACTCCCTGCTCTCACGCCAAAAGTCGGCGGGGTGAGTCCAGGTCGGGTGACGACAGGAAATTGCCGCACCCGACTTTCAAACACCACCGTCGGCGCCTATGCTGCACGAGGGTTGGTGGGTCATATGCACTTTCGTGAAACTCCCTATTCGTGGGTATCGAGGTCACCGTCTCCTGCCTGACTATCTGTATTCCATTGCTACTAGGGTGGAGCTTTTCCCCCCCCTAGAACACTTGGGTTTTCTCCGGGTGCTCCGGTTTCCTCCAGCGTAGATATTCACTCATCAGTGGTGTTGGCCAAACATCCCATTATTTAACCACAGTGTTTTGGAAATTGTTGTCGCCCGGTATCTGGCTGCCATTCTCGCTGTTCTGTGGATTCCCGCACCTCTGATTCCTTACCACTGTGCACGTTACAAATTATACATTACCACGATTAATTATCTTCGCGCAGCATCAACAAGGCTAGGAGCATCTTCCGTGAGCTGTGGTCCATTTGCTGCGGCCCAGCCCGGGAAAATAAACACTCGGGGGCCCATGTGTAGCCGTGCGGTGCGTGCGACGAAGTCTTCCAACCCTTTCGCTCGTGCCCTCCAGGCCGGTGCTGGGTCCTCGGATGCAACCCGCAAAGGCTCACCCTCGCGGTTCGGAGATCAGGGAGGATGGTTCGACTCCCGTCACCGCCGGCGGCGAGCTCGAGACATCGGACTCGGACGTGGACGTGCGCGACTCGCGGAGCGACGACGCCGGGCCTCGGCCGGGACGGCACGGTGACAACCGCCAATCAAATTCGTTTGCAATTCACTACTTGCAGTCGCGCAATAAACAGTTTGTTTGCATGTTTAGGCTATAGTAGCGCGGGTCTAAACAGCTAGACCCGAGCTACTAATGCATTGATATTTGCATTGTCCAAAAACTGCTTGCCTTTTGGCAACACTTGGTTAAACACTGAGACTAGGCTCTAACGAAAGCTGCCTCTAGTGTTGGGCCGGTCAGTTTGAAGCACAACGCATATATTATCATAGCATTTGTTTGCATGTTTTTGCCACGCGCATGTGTGGCTGCTTGCAAACTGGAACCTTTGCAAAAAGGTGCCCATTTGGCGTTTTAAGCTCTTAACACTTCTCTCATTGCCAGAAAAGGTTAAACCTTGTATATTTTACGATAGTTCGTGTACATGTCGTTGGAGTGCTCTCCGCAAGTCCGGTGGCCCAGTCACTTGAGATCCGCTTCTGCGGATGTCGCAGGCAGCGATCGCAACGCGCGGCGATCTCTGTGCCAATCGGCGTCGCCGTGCTGTGCGTGTGGCTGCGCGGGCAGGACGCGGCTGGGCCAAGCCGAGGGACGACAGCTCCGGCGAGGGCAGCGGGCCCGAGTCGCCCACCTCCCCGTGGTCGCCGGACGCCTCCATTGTCAAGCCCTGCCGCAAGTCCAGCCTCAGCTTCCTGCGCGAGGAGGTGAGCAGAGGCGCGTGGGGAGGATAGATAGATAGATGTTTGTTATTACAGCAGACATTGTTGTCTTTCAGCTCCTTGGCTTCGAAGTGTTTGGTAGAATTCGCAGGTAATACCAAGTATTACTTGACAGGGATCGCGACGTGAACGCCTCTACCTTGATCCCCTTCGAAGAATCGCAAAGAAGAAGAAGATTACAGCAGAAAAAATACCCAGTGAGCTTGCAAGCTCTTTACGGGACCCCTGCGACACAACAAACATGCAAATTGCTGACAATAAGGAGGAGCGGGAGCGTACGGCGAGGAGAGGCTGAAGAACAGATTTATACCTGTGCCAGTTGAGCTTCCCAGAAACTCGCCAACTCATACAATTTTGCATGCATCAAAGTTGCCCCGTTTATATTCGGATTAACAGCTGAACGCGCATTGTGTTTTCCTGCAACAGGACCCTGACTTTGAGCTGAGACTCCTGCAGCAGCAGCAGCGAGAGCAGGAGGGATCTGTATCCAGGTGGGCTCACCTTTCCTCAGCGTCGGTGCACATCTAGCTCACTCTTATGAGCTCACACTAGCTAACCGCCGGAAATTCAACGGTGTTGACAATAACAAGTTTTGAAACGAGGGACGCCGTTATGTTTCGGGGACCCCGAGTAGCTAACCCTTTCAGCCCTCCCCTAACGCCAGCCCAGGCCAGCCCGCGCCTCTCACTGGCTATGAAGTGTAGTCCGCTACAAGGCCAGCTACCCTCCCCGGTGCCGTGAAGTTTACCACGGTGCAGCCGCCACACCGCGCTGGGTAAACACTCCGACCCACGCTGCGTGGCCACGCCAAGCGCGGCCGCTGCTAGGCAACGGTGTTTTGACATCGCCGTGAGAGTGGGGGGGGTGCGTGTGGGATGCGGAGACGGACACGTGGCGCTGCCGGAGACGGCCCGCGACTCCACAGCTCGCGTTATCGTGAGAAGTTTTGGTTCTGTTTAACGGTGTGAAAGATTATGGTTCGTCGTTGTTGCTGTGAATGGTTATGACGGTAGGTGTATGTGAAACGCTGCTCACCTGCGTTGGGTCTCAGGCCAAGATAAATTGAGGTGCGTGTAGTGAAATGTCTGGTGTGACTGTACACTTTATGTTATAAAGCATAGTGAGTTATATAATATTGTTCACTTGTTTTGTCTCACGTCCGCAGTGTTATTTTTATATGGACACACGTGCACAAAAGTACGTGGCTTCTTGCAAACTGGACACTTTGTGAAAGTTGTCCGTTTGGTGTTTTGAGATTCTAAACACTTGCGTTATGCCAGCAAGGGTAAATCTTTTCGGATAATTTCTCACCTGGTTAAACAACACACGCTTGAACCTCATCGCTGCCGACACCGCTGCCGTTTCGCAGGATCGATCCGTCCCTCCGCGCGGCGCCCGACGACGGAGCGTCGATGGCTTCGGTGCACGGGGAGTCGATGGCGCCAGGGGCACTAGGGAGAGGGCACGGGGGGTCGAGCTACGCGGAGCCACGCCACGCTGCGGCCGAACCCGACTCCGGGACATCGCGTGTCGCCTTCATGGAGGAAGTTCAGCGCTTTGCCCAGGTGAGGAATCATCATCGTCGTTGTTGTTGTGTTCCAGTCCATGTATATGCCAACACCGGGGTCTGAGAGAAACTGCATTTCGGTCCTCTATATGTCTTGTACATATGGCAGAAATGACAATAAAGTTGAATTGAATCTGCTGCTAACGCACCAGGTTCTCTCGGCCGTGGTGTGGGGCGGCTCTCCGATGGCGTCTCGAGCGGTACGGCCGCGTGCCGTTCGCACCGTGTCTATCGTAAACGCTCTAACGTCGGCGAGCGGCCCTGCCAAATAATAATAATAGCGTTTTATAAATCAAGCAGGTGCATCCCACTGCCAGCCAATACGGATTTTGTGATTTAACGAAACGCAAGGCATGTGTGGTGAAGGGTGGCCGTGTCGAGCGTTGCTCCTCTCTCCTACGTGATGTTTCACCTCCCACGTTGGAGACGCCAGCAGGCTTCTGAGTGAGCTCTCTGCTTTCTCTCTTACAGATGCAGCAGCACAACTTCATATCCATGATGCAAGCGGTGGCGATGTCGCTGCCCGGGTTCTTGAGCTCCGACCAGAGCAGGCGCCCTCCTCCTCCACCTCCAGGGCCACCACCACCACCACCGCCACCCCGCAACCACCACGATCACACCAATCACTACCACAACCACCACAGTCCTACGCACCACGGTCATACTCACCACGGCAACGTCCATCACGATCGCAACCACCACGATCGCGAACGCGACCATCACGGTCACGCCAGCCACGATCGCAACCGCGACGATGAGATCCACCACGATCACACCCACGCGAGCTACCAGCAACAGCCACCAGCTCAACCACCCCCGCCAGTACCCACTGCACCGCCTGCGCGATCAGCATCGGCGACACCACCACCGCCGCCGCCACCACCACCACCGCTACCACCAGCCGGCCGCCCCCCTGCCTCGCACGCGGTGCCGCTGGGTAATGTGTCTCTGCTGGGCGGGGGAGCGGCACAAGGATCCCTGGAGCCGGGTGACCAAGCGGGCAGTGCCACGTGCCTGTTGGATCATGGCACCATAGAGGTGGCTTTAACTTACCTTATTCTTTCCATTGCCTATGTACTGTGTTTTTTTTTACCGTTAAAAACGTATTGTGTTCAAAAAAATAAATACAGTTAACTCAGGGTAACCTAGACTATTATATGATGATGTAGAATATCATTAATGTAATTTTATGAAAATTCAGATCTTACATATTGAAAATTGATGTTGTATGATGAACGTGGATATGTTGTGCAATGAAAATGAATACCATAAAATACATCTTGAAAAAGGATAAGGTATACGGTACCCTGACAAAGTGTATAATATTTATCATGTGATGAGAATTTCTGTTATATTGTGAGAATTTCTATCAGGGCACCCCCCTTCGTTGACTCTGCGCATTGGCCCCAGCTGTCCAGGCCGCTGGCGCTTGAGGATTTGAACGCTCCCGGTTCGGACTTCGCCCAATCGGCGGCTGCGCTCTCGGCGTCCGAGCTGGCGCTGCCGCTGCTGACGCTGAGCGGGGAAAGCCACCGGGCGCTGCCGGCTCGGCTCGGCCACCCTTCGCTGTCTCTGCCGCCGATAGCGGCGGAGCCGGGCTCCGCTGGCCGCACTGCAACGGAAATGAGCGGAATGCCGCTGCTCACTCTGAGGCCGCAGGCGTCGCTGCCGACTCTGCCACCACCGCCGCCACCACCACTGTCGCTGTTTCGCGAAAGCGGCGCCGGTTTTGGATTCGCTGGTAAATAATCCATCCATTTTCTAAACCGCTTGTCCTGGTGAGGGTCGTGGTGGCAGCGGTGCAAGGAGAGTGGAATCAGACATCCCTTTCCTCAGCAACATATTCCAGCTCTTCCTGGCGTTCCCAGGCCAGCCGAAGGATATAATCCCTCGTTTTTAACACGCGATCACCACGTGGCAGTATAGCGGTTACTTGAAGGGAACTGTGACATTCACTTCCGTCGACTATTCTCCGACACGAAGGCTTGAGCTGCTTTAAGAGATTTTTGAACTACTTTGTCTGGCGATGCGACGCCGATAGTACGGTTTGCATAAAACAGGGGGGAAAAGGTCATCCTTAACTGAACGATGAACTCTCTGTTGCGCATGTCCACTCAGGGTTCCCTTTACAAGCTGCGCCGCCAAGCCGCCCCGCCACCGCCTGGGCTTCTGGTGACCATCACATTCAGCCGCAATCACACGCCGGCCCTCCTTCCCACACGGTGATCGTGCCGCCGCCGCCGCCGCCGCCGCCACCGCCGCACCTCAACCTCTTCCAGTACGACCCTCGCTCGCTGCAGGAGGCCAGCGAGCAGCAGGCGCGGCGCTCGGAGCGCGCGCTCAATGTGGCTCACGCCCACCTCAACCTGGATGCGTTCGCGCCGTCGGGCGTGCCGCGCGGTGGCGCCACCACCGCGGTGCCGCCCTCGCGTGGCGCTCGCCCTGCCGCACAGCAGCCGGGGCCGGCTTTCCCGGAGGCGTACGGCCAGGGTGCGGCGGTTGCGTGGCCGCTCTTGGGCCTTGAGGCACCGCCACCGTCGTACCACACGGCGCGACAGAGCTACCGCGAACCGCTGCAGCCACCGACCGTTAACTTGGTGCTACCGCCGGTGACGGTGCCGGAAGCCGCCGGGCAGACGCTCGCCCTGCCGTTCCTGCATCTGCCGACTCTGCCGCCCGTCGCGGTGAGAAGTGGGCTCCACACGGCACGCTGCTCCGCGAGAGTAATGATAATAATTCCATCAATCTAACCATCCATTTTCTAAACCGCTTGTCCTGGTGAGGGGTCGCGGTGGCAGCAGTCCAAGGAGAGTGGACCAGGCATCCCTTTCCTCAGCAACAGCTTCCAGCTCTTCCTGGGGGATTCCCAGGCGTTCCCAGGCCAGCCGAAGGATATAATCCCTCCAGCGTGATAATAATTACTTCTTTGTAATTGCTATAATACTTGTGATGATGATGGGGAGGAATACGATGGTTATTCCTTTAAGCATGACCACCTTCAGCATTACATTATCACTATCAAAATCAACATTGTCGTGGTTGTGAAAATGCGATAAATCATTATTTTGAATAGCATTATCATCACTGTCATCACCATCACAGTCATCGGAATGCTGTCATCATCAGCAATTCGCATGTTTGTTGTGTCGCAGGAGTCCCGTAAAGAGCTTGCAAGCTCACTGGGTATTTTTTTGCTGTAATAATAAACATCTATCTTTTACCGTCATTAATACTGTCAACATCATCTTCAATATAATTTCATCATCATGACCAGCATCAGCATCATCAGGATGAGAGCGCCGCCGTGCAAGTGGCACTTGGGGAGACAATGCAGAGAGTTCCGATCCGCGAGCCTATTCTAAATCGAGCCGCCCGTGACGCCACCGCTGACCCTAATCCCACTCGTCTTCCTCCACCCGTCACGGCCGCCACAGACCCCGGCGCGCGCTCCGTCTCCTCCGCGCTCCGTTCCGCACCTCATCCCGCTCTCCGAGCTACACGGCATCCAGATTGGGGGGCTGCCCCCCGCAAACCTCGGCTCCAGCGGGCTGCAGCTGATCCACACGGCCCCCCCAAGCGAGCGCGACGCAAGGAGGTGAGATGATGCGTCCATCGTGGTGCGGGGCGCAGGGGATGGATCGTCCCCCGTTGTGACCTCTCGCAGGTGTGGGGGGGCCAAGGGGGTCCCAGCTGTGGTGGACTACACCCGTCATCGTAACCAGGGCAACAACAAGACCGGGGTAGGTGGCAGGTGACCAGTAGCCACAGCCATATGAGATTTTAGTTCTATGTAAGTCTCGTGGTCCTTGTTAAGTCTATGGATCCTTAGTAAGTCTACGGGTTCTGTGTTAGTATACGGTCCCATGTAAGTCCATGGCTCTTATATAAGCGTTCAGGTCCTGTATGAATCTATGGGTCCAATGTGATTCTATGACCTCTGTATAAGTCCGTGTCCTGTATTAATCTGTGGGTCACGTGTAAGCCTGTGGTTCCTTTGTAAGTCTACAGGTCCTGTGTTAGTTGTCAGAGCCATAGCGATAGTGTATACCGGATGTGGTGTGCCGGCTGTGCAGCCCCAGCCGAAGTGAAACCCTGATGGTAAGGCGCTGTTTCCCGCAGGAGGAGACGCGGGGCCGAGGAGACGTACGCCGAGACGTCCAACAAGAAACCGTCCGTGTCCTTCAGACCCGAGGAGTCGATCATCCCCACGGCAGGACGAGCACAGACGCGCGAGGTCTGTCTCGGTGTCTGTTTGTACCTGTGTCTCGATGTCTGTTGGTGCCTGTGTGTCGGTGTCTGTTTGTACCTGTCTTTGTTGGTACCCATGTATCTGTGTCTGTTGGTACCTATATCTCGGTGTCTGCCTGTACCTGTGTCTCTGTGTCTGTTGATTATGATGGCAATTATGTACCCAGGAACGTCTCACTGAGTCTCAAGATGATTTTTCAGGAGGGCCCTGCTACATTGGGATGTTTGGCCAATTCCATGAATGAAACATTGTGTTCATGTGGTGAGGCTTCACAGGGAAAGCTGGTATTAGGGTACCCCCTAGGCAATGAGACATGTGTAATATTATGATCCCCCACTGGGATCATGGCAAGTAAGCCCAATACGGAAATGCTTTCTGTCACGCTGAGCGTTGAGTGAGTGCATGCGAGGTACGTTTGCTAACGCTGGCGCTCATTGAGCCGATTGCTCGTAACCGCGGGATGAGTTTTAATCGTAATCTGTGAACGGCCGACTGGGCCTGTGTGTGACGGCAGGAGTCGCAGCAGACGGAAGTTGACCTGGACGGGGACGGTTACGTGATTAGAGCCGGTAAGACGGGAGAGTGCTGGGGTCGAGTGGGCGCGCTGTGTGGAGTGTGTGTGGTGCATGTGTGGAGTGTGTGTTTGACGTCAACGCTATTTAGTGGCGAACGGGTGTTGTTGTTGGAGTGTGCGTGGCGCACGTGCGGTGTGTGTAGTGTGCGTGTGTAGCGAGGCCGTCATCGAGCAGTGGATGGACCACGGTTCGCGATGTTGTTTCTCCAAACGCAGGCGCGTTTAGGGAGATGCTGGCGCGGCAGGAGGCGCTGCGAGCCGCCGGCCCGTCCTCGGCCGAGCTTCACCTGTTTGCCAGCAAGAGCAAGAACGCGGCGAGCATGCGGCACGCAGCCACCAACACCACCGCCGGTGCGCGCATACAGCACGCACACAGCATACGCACACACACAACCACGCACAACACACAGCCACGCGGAGAGCATACACACGCAGACACCGCGTACATAGCATAGGCACATACACATCACGTACAGCACACACACAACCACGCACAGAGCGTACACACAGAGACATTGCGTACAAAGCAAACACACACAGACATCACGTACATTGCATACGCACATCACGCATAACACACACACACTACCACGCGGAGAGCATACACACACAGACATCGGCGCCAGCTCATCGCCTGGCTGCTGTCTTTTCCACTTCTCTGCGGTTTCTCTCCTGTGCCCCTGAGTCATCGTCTCTCTCCGCGAGAGCGTGAGTGGCAGCACTTTACAAGTTGACGTTACGATGATGATGACGAAGATGATGCCGTGTGGTTATTGCGGACAGACGACCACAGACCCGTGCTGGCCGGGAACATCCTTCCCCCGGACATCGTGTTTGACCTACGCTACCCGGATCGTCAGGGAGGCGCCCCCGCCTCGACGGCCCCCCACAGCCAGCCCAGCGAGCAGGTCTGTAGCAACTCCCTAGCCTCTCCAACCTCCAGCACCTACCACATATACTCAGCAGCGAGCGAGCGAGCGAGTCGGCGGGCGAATATGCGAACACCCTGCGACTGTGAGGTGCGCGGCTGTGCCGTATAGATGAGCCACCCAGCGAGTTTTCATTAGTTGCAATGGTTTGGTTTACTGCTTACAAGGGTCCTGCGTCACCCTGCTGGGGGCAGCAGGGTGGCGCAGTGGTAACATCCGCGCCTCACAGAAAGAATGGTCTTGCCCGAGGCGGTTCGATTCCAGCCTTGGGCGTCTTTCTGCGTGGAGTTTGTGTATTCTCCCCCTGTTCTGCGTGGGTTTCCTCGTGCCTCTGAGTCGTTCTCTTATCGAATGAGTACCTTCGACAGTGAATGAATATGTGCGCGTTATAAATGTAAAATTATTTTTATTAATTATCACACGTCCGGTAACGACGCTCGCCGTCACCGCACTCGCCCAGGCGGAGCTGGCGCACCGCTTCATCAACGTTGTGGACATCGACGGAGACCAGCTCCGGGACCTCCCGTTGACCGGGGTGGCGTCTGGGGACGAGGCGGCCGGCGTCCCCGCACCGATCGCAGCCGCCCTTCCCGAGCCGTCCAGCGCCGAGCTGCACCTCCTGGCGGCTTCCGTGGTCAATCCGGTGCCGCTGGCGCCACGCCGCGGTGAGTGCCTCGCCGTCGAGACCCACGATGCGGTTGTCGAACGATGACGGTGATGGTGTACGCAGGTTAATAATAATAATAATTTTACATTTATAACGCGCACACATTCATTGAATGTCGAAGGTATCCATTCGACTAGAGAACGACTCAGAGGCGCGAGGAAAGCGCAGAGAGGCGGAGGAGGCAGCCAGGCGAGTTTGCCGGCGCCATATTGCCACACACTGCTTCCTATATATTATGATGTTATCAGCCAAATTTAGTATCGTGTATTTTTTTTTTAAGTTGTGGGAGGGAACCGGAGGAAACCCATGCAGAACAGGGGAGAACACACAAACTCTACGCAGAAAGCCGCCCAACTGCGGGAATCGAACCGCCTCGGGCAAGACCATTCTTTCTGTGAGGCGCGGATGTTACCACTGCGCCACCCTGCAACTGTAAAGTGAGCGGGCTTGGGCAGTTCGCGTCGCGCACGTCCCGCCGCGGAGCCGCGGACCCGCAGTTCGCACGGATGCCGCCGTCTTCAAACTGTCAACGACGCCCGCTTCGTTTGCCCACCTCCACCCTCTCAGAGCGCCTGCCTTCTCCGCCCCGCGGGGACCGTCTCACCAGCCGGCTGCTCCTGGACGAGGAGCCACCGCCGCCGCGAGCTCGGGCGACGACAGAAAACACCGACCACCTGCTGGGCGCCGGGGATGCGGCTCGGGGCGCCGGCGGGGCGCACGGACGCGCCGCCGCTCAGCTGCGGCACATGGACGCGCAGCTGGCGGCGATACAGCGCGTGGCGCAGAACGTGGAGGCCGACTTCCGCAGCGCTCACCTGGTGAGGGCCCCCGCCTCTCCCCCCGCGGCTCGACGCTCGCAGGACACCCGCGCACACATCTGCGCAGCGTCGAGTTTTGTTGCTATCGTCACGAAACCGCTCGTTCGCCAGGAAAGCCTCGCCGAGTCTCGGGTGTTTGAGGAGGAAGCGATGAGGGTTGGTTGGTGGGACGTGTAGAGATTTGTGAAACTCTAAAAAACCCGCTGGCCTGCGAGGTGGCTTTAAGAAGGCAGCACAGCAAGCAGGCGGATGTTCATGATCCCATGTATAGTGTAATGAACCCCCTTGTCTAGAGTGTGCTGGGTTTTCTCCGTCCCGCACAAAGCCCAAACTCTCAATGGAATTGTCAAACATCTCAAAATAGCAGCACCCTCTGAATAATATGGCGCCGGCAAACCGCCTGGCTGCCTCCTCCGCCTCTGTGCTTTCCTCGCGCCTCTGACTCCTTCTCTCGTCGAATGAATATCTCCGACATTGAATGAATATGTGCGCGTTATAAATGTAAAATAATAATAGTTATTAATAACGAGGCTTGAGACTCGGCGAGGATTTCCCCGAATAAATAAACGACACGACAACGATGCCGACGCCAACCGTCAATGTGGCGCGTGTGCGGTGACACCGCGTGTCAGCTGGTGAACACCATGGAGCACCTGGCGGGGGTCGTGCTGCCCGCGGACCCCGAGGTC
>JAZEWU010000046.1:2018643-2030818 GCA_036362915.1 Geotria australis | reverse complement strand
GGGGGGGGGTGGCATCGACTCTACCAGCAGCAGCAAAGCTCCCTCACAGCAGCCAGGCCACTCAACCCAGCACTCCAATCACACGGCTCCCAAGCTGTCACCCACTCTAGCGGCTTGTCTCGCGATCCATCAAAGATCCCCCGTATAGCCTCACACAGAGGCTGTAGGGTCAAGTGCCGTTAGCGAGCACCTATTAAGGCCGGTCACACACACTTCCACGTTGTGAAACACACGTAATAGACAAACAACAACTCATCACTCAGACAACAGGCAACGTTTCCAAGCAACGTGGCTCATTCACAGCAGCAGCAGGCAATAGGGACCGTTATCCGAAACACGAAGAATCGCAAAGAAGAAGAAGAGCCGTCACGAATCGAGCCGTGAGAAAACCCACATCAGCACAGCCATCCGAAACGTCTATTCCATTTTCCATTTTCAGAAACCGTTTAATCCTGTACAGGTTCGCCGTGAGCCGGAGCCTATCCCGGCAGAAACAGGGCGCAAGACAGGGCTATACCGAGGATGGGACGTCAGTCCATCGCAGGGCACCTGGGGCAATTTTCGTCTCAGTCGGCCAATTAACCTGGCGGCATGTATTTGGACGGTGGGGGGAAACCGGAGTGCCCGGTGGCGAAAACCCACGCGGACACAGGGAGAAACACGCAAACTCCACACAGAAAGGCCCGCGAGCCGGTGATTCGAACCCGGGACCTTCTCGCTGTGAGGCCGGCAGCGCTACCCCACAAACCCCACCGTGCCGCAACGTCTCCTCTACTATTATTATTTGAGACATTTTTTTCCACCCAACCCCATGTAATCAATATGAATAGTCTCCGCTGAGCGTCCCCCCGATAGCTGCCCACTCCCCCACCCCCCCCAACAGCGGTGTCGCCGCGCAATAATGAAGTCGGGCGACGGGGGGCACAAGTCAGAGTCAGGACCGCCTTCGTCTTTCCCCCCCTTTGGCTCCCGCCGGTGACGCGAGTCTTCCCGGCGTCAGCGGCTGGCTGGCTGGCTGGCGGCGCCCCGATGCCTCTCGCTGCCTCGCAATCCAAAAAGAACCCGCTTGTTCCCCGGCACGCCGCTCCGTTCGCTACTCGGCCAAAGATCCCGGTTTCCTTTATACGCCTCCTAAATTTAGCGGCGACCGGGGTGGGGAGTGAACGCGAAGTTTCCTGTCTCCCCGAGCGCCATTGGCCCGAGCGAGGGTGCCCCCACGTTTGCGAGAAGAGCGTCAGGCCAATGGAGCGAGCTGCGGCCGCTGTTATAAACAGGCGGCGTAGCCCTGGTACACGCTCAAACCTTCACGCTCCGACCCGCTGGACGCAACACGTTGCGTTTTTTGTACTCCCCCCCCGCTAGCAAGCGCTTGCCACCGGGCTTCGGCGAGAGAGACACGATTTACTCGTACACACACACACACGCTAGCTAGCTAGCTCACACCGGAGACGAGAGAGGCTGAGTTCGAGGTGTGTCTCCTGAGTGGCTGGGTTGTATAGCTCACTCACTCACTCACTGGGGTGGTGGCGGAGACTCACTCGCTCGCTGTGAGGGGAACACCCCCCCAACTGGCTTGGCTGCTCACTCTGACCGGGGATAGTCGCTGGGCAGCTGGCTCACTCGCCGGCTGAGTGGTGTGGTTCAACCTCGCCGTCTCGACGGTGAGCGGAGCAAACTGCACGTGGCTGGCTTCGCGAGCGGATCTCACACGGCTGGGATAGTTCGCTGGCTACCGTCGCTGGCTGGCTGGCTGGTCGGCTGACTCACTCACGGGCTGAGTGGCTGAGTGGAGAAAACTGGCAGCGGGAAAGAGGCGCGCGCCGAAGGAGGCCCGGTTCGGGTCATGGCTCTGGTCGCCTCCGGACTCCCTTCCATCTCGAGTTTTGCGCTCTCGTGTGGCCTGCTGGACAGCAACTGCGCGGACATTATGAACGTGAGTAAACCAACCCCCCCCCAAAAAAAAATTTGCTGCTCATTTTCCGTTCTCTGTCGTTGTTGACATGTCGTGCTTATCCGCAGCCCTGTGCAGCGCTTTGTAACCCTCGAGTGAAAGGCGCTCTATACATGCTATTATTCTGTCTCCCTCCGTGTTTGTCTTTAAGAAAGTGACGACCATCTTAGGGGACGCTGGCAGATTTTTGCCGCTCTTAAGATTGTCAGTTTCACGACCTTTCAGTATATTCGAAGCAGCCTTAATCATTTATTTTTTGTTGCCTTCGTTTTTATTGGTAACATTTTTTTCGTTGTTAACATGCAGTCCTCTTCGCGGCCCTTGTGCAGCGCTTTGTGACCCTCGGGTGAAAGACTCTATATAAAATGATATTATTATTATAAAATAACGCGACGGCTTGAGAGACGGGAGACGGGATGGATGGGATGGAGAGGGGAGGGTGGATGCTTGGAGAAACTCCCGGGTGGACGCGGAGGTTGATAGATGGACCGGTGGGATTGAGTGCAGGATGGATGGGTAGGGGTGACGGCATGGGCCGGCTGCGTGAGTGAATGAAAATTTTGCCTGTGTGTATAGAATCCGTGCGGCAATCGAGACATGCACCGGGTTGATGGATGTGTGGCGAGTTGAGTCATGTAAGCAACGTGCGGATGGGAGGAAGGTGGGTGAGTTATATGGATGTATTTACGAGTTGACGTTGGGGTTGACGGGTGGACACGTGGATGGGTAGACTCACGGACGGACGGATGGACGAACGTCTGAGTCGCTGCGACGGTGGAGGAATGTATGGCTGAGGGGATAGCCTATGTGGGTGGGATGGATGGGAGGGTGGATTAGTGGGTGTGTGGGGTTGTGGGTGGGAGGGTGGGTCACAGTGTGTGCACCTGTGAGCCCAAGCCTGGCAGTCGCTCTCACTTTGCTGTCAAAGCATCTCCCTCCTCCTTCTCTCTCTCTCGACTTTCCGTTCCTTTAGCTATCTCTAAAACCCGTAAAGGTGTACGCACATAAATGTACACAGACACAAAGATCCCTCGTCTAGCCTTAACAGACTGTAGGGGCAAGTGCCGTTAGCGAGTAGCACCTATCAAGGTCGACACGGCACACGAGGGGGTGGGTGACCAGCACCACGCCCGGCCGCCTTTGTCTCCCTAGTGGCGACGTTTACACACCGCACTAGGTACTCATTTCAGGCTGAGTCGACCTAGGGGAGGCCCAGGACCGGTTCGGAAAATCGTCACCGGTGTTGGCCGTGAGCGGGATTCGAACTCGGCTCGCCAGATTTGTAAGCCCAGCGCGCTAACCACCGGGCCACCGCTCCCCACAAGGTACAAGACAAATATCCCCTATATAGCCTTAACAGACTGTCGGGGCAAGTGCCGTTACAGTCTGTTAAGGCTGAAAGGTAGACGCACAGTTGGGCGTATTTAATCTCAGGTGCTTATAGCTCGCTCACGTGGAGTAATTGAGGAACTGGCATGAGCAATGACATCATCATCATCATCAGCAGCTGCGCTATCCTTCCACTCAAAGGCAAAGATCCCCCGTGTAGCCTTAACACAGTGTAGGGTTAAGTGCTGAGCGAACGCCTATTATATATACACACACGCACACACGGTCTGTGAGCCGGTGAGCGCACGCGTGTGAGAATTGGGTCTCTTTAGTAGCCGTTTATCCGCCAAGTGATGGTGATGTTGGCGCGATTGGATTACACGGCACAGCGTGGCATTGCTTTACGTTGCATCACATCAGCTTCATCCAGCGGTGGAGCTAGTGTCGTGTGTGTGTGTGAGAACGGGGTCGTGAGGGGCGCTGGGCTACAAACCCGGCCAACCGTGTTCAAATCCCGCTCACGGCCAACACCAGTGATAATTTTCTAAACCGGTCCCGGGCCTCCCCCTTAGATCGACTCAGCCTCAAATGAGTACCTGGTACGCTGTGTAAACATCACCACACTAGGGAGACAAAGACGACCCGGGCGTGGTGTATTGACCACCCACAATCTCGTGTGCCGTGTCGACCTTCGTAGGTGCTCGCTAACGGCGCTTGACCCTACAGTCTGGTTTAGGCTACACGGGGGATCTTTGTATTTCTTTGAAGGGGGTTGGTGGGTGGGTGGTGGGTGCGGGCGGAGTCGCGTGTATACAATTATCGCATTAGTCGCCCGCGCGTGTGCTGTATGCGCAACATTGATAAAGCAACAAAGACGTGTGTAGCATTTTCACCCAACAACTGGTTTCCATTTGGGGTTCTCGGGCTCAAATGCAAGGCAGTACTTTGTACCGACCAGCACCCCCACCACCCCACCACCCCTTATGCGTTGACACGCTCTACCGGTAACGGCCTGGGCAGGGGCAACGAATACCCCCCCAACAGACTGCCCATTGTGACCCGGCTCAGGGGGCAACGAATCGAGGGCGCGCGTGTGCGTGCGTGTGTGTATATGCGTGTGTGTGTGTGTTCACAACAGTCACGTAATCATCACCCAGCCGCGGTGGAACTCACACCGCGTAGGAGACAAAGGTGGCCCGTGTAGCTCTCGGCAGAGCGGTAGGGTCAAGTGTTGTGATAATAATAGCATTTATAGAGCGCATTTCACACGAGGGTTACAAAGCGCTGCACAGGGCTGTGTTGCGAGCGAATGCGCGGTGTTGGTGGTGGCGGAGTGGCGGTGAAGCGCGGTGGGATGCGAAACCCGGGTTCAGTTCCCGCTCGCGGTGAGGGCTTTTTCTTTTTTTACGAACCGGTTCTGGTCATCTCCTAGGTTGACTCGGCCTCAAATGATTTAGCTGATCTGGTGTGTTGAATGTCGCGATTGCGGCCGGGCGTTGGTGCTGGCCACCCACCCCCCTCGTGTGCCGTGCCGGCTTTCATCGGTGCTCTCGGCACGTATAGACACGCATACACTAGACAAAGATCACCCGGATAGCGTTTAACAGGCTGTTGGGGCAAGAGTTGTTAGCGAGCGCCTATTCAGGCAGGAACGAGTGAGTGGGGTGTGGTCAGCCCAGCCGCTTTATGTACAAAGACAAAGATCCCCCATATAGCCTTAACAGACTGTAGGGTTAAGTGCCGTTGGCTGGCACCTACGAAGGTCGACACGGCACCCATGGGGGTGGGTGGCCAGCTCCACGCCCGGCCGCCTTTGCCTCCCTAGTGGCAATGTTTACAAACCGCACTCGGTACTCATTTGAGGCTGAGTCGACCTAAGGGGAGGCCCGGGACCGGTTCAGAAAATCATCACTTGGTGTTGGTAGCCGTGATCGGGATTCGAACCCGGCTCGCCGGATTTGTAGCCCAGCGTAGCGCTAACCACTGGGCCACCCGCGCATACATACACACAGACACACACACGCGCACACACAAATCATACTTTCTTACATAAACAAAACTCAATCACTGCCTCCGAACACATTCACTTCAGAGAGAAAACCAACACAGTAAACACACACACACAGACACAAAGGTCCCCCTTATAGCCTTGAACCGACTGTTGGGGCAAGTGCCGCTAGCGTAAAGGCTTAGGGGTTGGGCGGCCAACACTACGCCCGGCCGCCTTTGTCTCTCCGATGTCAACACACACACACACACATTTAAGGCTGAGTCGACCTAGGATACGTTGGCCGCAGGCGGAAATCGAACTTGGTTGGCGGTGCGATTCGCAGTGCGCTAATCACTGTGCCACCGCTCCTCTCAAAAACTCTGAGACACACAAACGCACCTCGTACTGTTTACACACACAAGCACACCCTGCACTCACACACACACCTACACATCACATAGGCTTACACATACACACAGGCACAAACAAACAAACAACCGTCTTTCGCCACTAAGTGGCGGTGACGTCACCACGTCGCCTGTGCCAGGCCACATGCACCACACAGGCACACCCACGTAAACACACACACACACATTCTCTGTAACACAAACTCGTACACAGAGGTAATTCGAGATACAAACACACGAAGACTTACACAAACACACATAAACACAAACGCATACCGATACCCACACATAGAAAGACAAAGATCCCCCGTATAGTCTTAACAGAGTGTAGGGTCAAGTGCCGTTAGCGAGTAGCACCTATGAAGGCCGACACGGCACACGAAGGGTATTTTCTGCTGGAATAATAAACATCTATCTATCCATCTATTCTGTCTCTAGCACAGGCTGCTGTCTCTAGCACTGACTCTTGTCTCTAACACTGACTCCTGTCTCTAGCACTGGCTGCTGTCTCTAACACCGGTTAATCCGTGCATTCGTTGCATCGCAGGAATCCCGCGTCAAGGAGCTTGCAATCTCACTGTGGGATTTTTGTGCTGTTTCGTTGCCCGCTGTAAAACTAAACACAATCTCCGTGCCGGACCCCCCGACCCCCGACCGCCACAGACTTGGAGGGTGACTCCTCAGCCTCGGAGAGACGACGAAGACCTGGGCAAACTCCTGGACATCGACTTCATCCTCTCCAACAGCATGCATCACGCGGATTGCGGTGAGGCAACGCCGCCCGCCTACGCCACCGTGTCGCCTCCCGCTCCTCCGCCGCCTCCTCCTGCTGTTGCTCACGCCGCCTTCCCGTCGTCCGTCGCTCCCGGGACCTCGTCCCCGGACAGCCTGAGTTGCGCTCCGCTCCACGGTGGCGCCGGTGTCGGAGTCTCATCCGTCTGCTCGTCCTCCTCCTCCGCATCGTCCATCGCCGCCTCCAACTACGCGCTGCCGGAAACGCCGGAAAGTTGTACCAACGGCGGGAGTGCGGCTGCTGTAGCTGGTGGCGGCGGTGGTGGTGGTGGTGGCGGTGTGGGTGGTGGTGGTGGCGGCTTTGAGAGTCGCGATACCGTTTATGGAGCGTGCGGGGTGGACGCGTTTCAAGCCAAGCCGTGCCCGAGCTTGGTGGAGGAGCTGCTCACCCCTGACCTGGATTTCACGGCCAGCGGGTTCCTGGCTCACGGGGATGCAGGACACTTCTCTCCCGACAAGGCGCGTGATCTGCATCAGCATCATCATCAGCAGCATCAGCAGCATCAGCAGCATCAACCGCCTGCCGCTAAGGGCGTACACAATTACCCGGGCTCGCACGTCGATTCGCATCACTCCCATCAGCATCATCATCATCATCAGCTCCAGCAGCAACAACAACAGCAGCATCATCATCAGCAGCAGCAGCAGCAAAGCCAAAGGCTGATCCCTCTCACTCACATCCAGCAGCTGGGGCAGAACATTAAACGAGAGCACAACCCGGTAGGGCCCGCGGCGGGACCTGGCGGGGCCCCGGGGGCCGCCGCGGGGCCCGCGGGGCCCGACGCGCACGGCTGCTTCATGGCCGGCGAAGCGTCCGAGCCGAGCAAGCTTCACCATCGGCTGCATCATCATCAGCAGCAGCAGCAGCAGCAGCAGGCGGCCGCCGCCGCCGCCAAAGCCGGCAACGTTTACCCACTGCCTCTCTCGGACGAGCATCACTGTCACCTACAGCATCACGGACACCAGCAGCAAGCTCATCAGCATCATCATCATCAGCAGCAGCAGCAGCAACAGCAGAACTTTCCGATGCACCACCGCTTCCCAGCGGCATTCGGACGCCTGTACAGCCATCAGCAACAAGCACAGCATCATCAGCATCAGCAACTGCAGCAACAGCAGCAAGGCATGCACTTTCAGGGACAATTTAACATCTTGTACCATCACGGACACCAGCACCACCATCACCACCAGACGCTGGTGACGCCTCCATCCTCCCCGTCGGTGCTCGATGCGGTCGCGATGTTCGCGGCGCCGGGAGGGGGCCCGTGCTGCCCCCCAGCTCCTGCGGCCCCCCTGCCGCTCACTCTGCCCCCCCAAGCGGAGGGCAAGGTGGGGCCCGGGAAGAGGGGCCGCAGGTCGTGGGGGGCCCGGAAACGCACCGCCACACACACCTGCGAGTACCCGGGTTGCGGGAAGACCTACACCAAAAGCTCGCACCTCAAGGCTCACCTGAGGACACACACAGGTGAGCCGCCGGGCCGGGGTTGTGTGTGTGTGGGTGGGTGTGCGAGCGGCTAAGAATCTGGCGAGCCGAGTTCGATACCCGCTCACGGTCAACACCAGTGACGATTTTCCGAACCGATCCTGGGCCTGCCCTAGGTCGACTCTGCGTCAAATGAGTACCGGTGCCACTCGGGAGTCAAACGCGGCCCGGGCGTGATGCTGGCCACCCACCCCTCCTGTACCGTGTAGGCCCTAATTAGGTGCCCACCAACAGCACTTGACCCTACAGTCTGTTACCGCTATACGGGGCACCTTTGTTTTGTTGTTTGTATATTTATATTAACGCGTGATTGTGTTGTATCGGTCACACAGCAAGGTTGATGAACGGCGTAGTGACAGGTTTACGTTACGTTCAATCACGAGTTTACGTCTTGTTTTAATCGAAATCGTTCAATTAACTTATTGTAACGAATGTCTACGTACGCGCGTTCATGTGTGGTCATGTACACGTGTGGTTGTGTCTGTAATCTACGTGTGTGTGGTGAGCGGTAGCTCAGCGGTTAGCGCTATGCTGGGCGACAAACCTGGCTACGACCCGAGGTCGAATCCCGCTAACGGCCAACACCAGTGACGATTTTCTGAACCGGTCCTGGGCCACGCCTAGGTCGACTCAGCCTCAAAACGAGTACCTAGTGCGGTGTGTAAACGTTGCAACTAGGGAGACAAAGGCGGCCGGCCGGGCGTGGTGCTGGCTACCCACCCTCTCGTGTGCCGTGTTGGCATACATAGGTGCGACTCGCTAACGGCACTGGACCCTACAGTCTGTTAAGGCCATACGGGGGGGATCTTTGTTTTTGTGTGTGTGTACACCTATGTGTGTCTGTCTGTTTGTTAATTTCTTCGTTGTTTTTTTCTGGGTCGACGTTTCGCTCCCACGTGCTTGAAAGCTTCTTCAGGAATGGAAGTGCGTGTATATGTGTATGCGTGTGAGTCTGTGTGTCTGTGTGGTCGTGGGGAGCGGTAGCGTAGCCCTGAGCGCACTGGGCTACGAACCCGGCGACCCGAGTTCAATTCCCGTGACGATTATCTGAAGTCAAATTATCCCCAATTTGTAGTACCTGGCGCGGTGGTGTAAGCATCGCCGCTAGGGATACAAAGGCGGCTGGACGTGGTGCAGACCATACTCAGTGATAGTTTCACGACCTTTCAGTATATTCGAAGCAGCCTTTATAATTTATTTTTGTTGCTTTGGTTTTTATTGGTTGTTTGTTTATTTCGTTGTTGACATGCCGTCCTCTTTGCGGCCCTTGTGCAGCGCTTTGTGACCCTCGGGTGAAAGGCGCTATATAAAATGATATTATTATTATTATTATTACTCACTGACAGCACTTGCCGCAACAAGCTGGCAAAGGCTACCTGGGCCATCTTTGTGTTAATACAGGCAGTCCCCGGGTTACGAACCAGTTCCGTTTTTAAGTCTGTCTGTAAGTCGAATTTGTTACGTAAGTCGGAACAGTTCCGTACGGTTCACATCTAGCGTCGATGTGTCAGATGTTTGTCTTAGTATACAGTATACATTTTACCTAAAACATCCTAAATATCATAATACGGTAGTAGTAATAATAATACACCGCTGAAAACGCGCAGTGTTTTGAGCGTCGCTCAAAGCAGTCCGCCCGTTCGTTAGTGAGTACGAACGGCTGTATGTAACTATTTTTTGGAAAATAATAGGCTTTACGGAGGTCGGTACGTAGGTGCGGACATTCTCGAGTCGAGCGTTCGTAACCCGGGGACTGCCTGTGTTACGCTGCGACCACCATGCGTTTGCTGCGTGTCAGCTGACAACTATCCGCGGCTCCATCCCAGGAGTTCACGAGGACGCTCGTCGCCCAGAGCGAGGGTGCTGCTCGCGTCTCCGCGGGTGTCGCCTCTACCCCTGCGGGTGTCCCCTCTACCCGTGCGGGTGTCCCATCTAACCGCGCGTGCGTGTGTGTGTGTGCGTTCTCCCGTCCCGCAGGAGAGAAGCCCTATCAGTGCAACTGGGAGGGCTGCGGCTGGAAGTTCGCGCGCTCCGACGAGCTGACGCGCCACTTCCGCAAGCACACGGGACACCGGCCGTTCCAGTGTCACCTCTGCGAGCGGGCCTTCTCCCGCTCGGACCACCTGGCCCTCCACATGAAGAGGCACATGTGAGGCGCCGGGCCTCACTCCGACTGACCGCCATCAGACGACGATCATCTTCCAGCTCGTCCGTGCATATTTCCTCCACATCACCCGCTGTCCACCACCACCACCACAACGGGCATCCTCCAATCTTGTTCCGCCTCGCCTAGCCTTCACCTTCACCGCCCCCCTTCAGCTCTTGTTGTGTCGCAGGAAGTCCCGTAAAGAGCCTTGCAAGCTCACTGGGTATTTTTCTGCTGGCTTAATTACACGTCTATCTATCTATCAACAACAATAATAATATCCCGACCGTGCTACCTCCACATGATATTTCCTGGTCACGGATACGTCCACCCATATTCGCCTCCTCCGCCTTTACCCATGCCCGACCACACCTACCTCCAATTCAACCCTTACCCCCAGTCGAACCCTTACCCTGACCACCCTCTCCATCTCGCCTCTCTCTGCACCGAGCGTTCCCACCGCCCGGCCCGCGGAGAAGCATGTCGAGTTTGAGGAGGTGGTGGTGATGATGGAAGACACGGGGCGACACTCGACCATCTTGTCCACCACTTCTTAAACGCTTGACCCGAGCGACAAGGCTGGACGCTGATGCAATCTGAGCGGGAGCAAGAAATATCAGAGGGGGGTTGTATTCCGTGTTTCACGGTCTTGAAATGTGGACGGTTACTTTACATCTCAGACGTCACAGAAATGCGTTGTCAGAAACTCTAAATGCTATATATGGGGGGGGGACCCCCTGAGCCCCCCAAACCCCCCTAGACCCCCCCCCGAGGGTGTGTTCCCACAGGGAATCTTGGGTTTAAAACGCACACCGAGAACTCCCTCTCTCCCTACCTACCTCCCTCCCTTCCAAACCCGCACGGCTGCGCCTTGACGGGCTATTTTTTTTTTCTACTTGTGTTTTTGTGTACACACACACACATCGATATATGAAGATTATAGACTGTATTCTATACGAGGATTATAGACTGTGCCTATATGGAGGGGGGGGTGGGGAGCCTAAGACTCCTCTGTCCGGTATCCCACACAACACACGCACTACAAAACTCCGTGGGCTCGGTGCCAACGCCTAGTTTACAAACCAAGCCTCCCCCCCCCATCACCCTGCCTTCGCAAGTGCTGTATAACACAATGTACATAATTTTAATAACAGTAATAATAATGATGATGGTGTCGCATTGTCTGTATATATTTATAACAGCATTATATAGATTATTATCGCTGTACCAACCGTTTGTGCCGATGTTAGGAGCGGTTCCATTTAGAAAACCGGCCGCCGGCTGTAGCTGTCCCGGGCTGCGTTCCGGAAAATAACCCAACCCCCAAACCGTTCCTCCCTGTCCGCCTCCTGCTATCGTTGTGTTTTTTTGGGGGGGGTCGTGACCTGGTGCGGAGGTCGTGGGGGGCTGTGGCAGCTGTTTCGTGCGTAACCTGGGTGGTAAATGCCGCTTTTTCCATTATTAAAGACACAGACAGACATCTCTACCGATTGATGGTTGCTCTTCGGAGATATTCTTTCGGGATAGCCGTGTCGAGCGATCTGCCTAGCTCCCTCGGGGACGTTTCGCCTCCCACGTTAGAAACATAATTACGGCCATCATCAGCTCCCTCCCCGCGTTGTTGTATCAAAGCCGGGAGTCGTTATGAGGCGATCCATTTAAAGATACCCCGCTCGACTCACAACGCACCCGACCAGCCACGTTGCTGATGATAACGCGTCCTCCCACCGGCCATTCCCAACACACCCGTGAAATCTGTGACACCGTCTTCTCTGTAAGACACACGGGAGCTGCTGAGAAGTAGGTGGGAGAGACTTTTGAAAACCGGTGCGGTATCTGTAAACGGATCACCCCGTTATTAGGCGCTCTAAATATCCATCACCAGCAGCGCAATGGGTAACGTGTGACATTGCAGCGCGATCCATTTACAGATACCCCACTAAAACAGAGCGTCTCAACGAATACATTCCGTTTCAAGGTGTTCCTCTAGCGGTCTATTTCCCCACAGAGCCAGTTTACACAGCTTACATATTTTAATAGACGTGTCGGTGGGGCGTCTATAAACGGATCGCCCTAT
>JAZEWU010000046.1:2003033-2018617 GCA_036362915.1 Geotria australis | reverse complement strand
GTTCTGTAAAGGGAGCAATTACGATGGAGATGATTGTTATGATTGTGGTTAATGTTGATAATGTTGTTACACGCCTTGGGCCGGTCCCAGCAAACACTGTGCACAGACACTGATAGTTTACACTTCACACGTGACGACATGTGGCCTTGCTATTAAGATTATTATTATCATCATCATCGCTATACCTAGATATGAACAAATAAACTCTGCTTAACACGGTTTGCGATGTGTGTGTGTTCTGTCGACGAGCCTTCGACACTTCACGTGACGGCCTCAAGGTGCATGTGGCCTGGCACAGGCGACGTGGTGACGTCACCGCCCACTTAGTGTCGAAAGTCGGTTGTTTTTGTTGTGTGGTCACCCAGACAAACATAGACAAAGATCCCCCGTGTAGTTTTAACAGACTGTAGGGGCAAGTGCCGTTAGCGAGCACCTATGAAGTTCGACACGGCACACGAGGGGGTGGGTGACCAGCACCACGCCCGGCCGCCTTTGTCTCCCTAGTGACAATGTTTACACACTGCACTAGGCGCTCATTTGAGGATGAGTTGTGCAGCGCTTCGTGACCCTCGGGTGAAAGGCGTTCTATAAAATTATATTATTAATATTATTATGGGAGGTCCAGGACCGCTTCAGAAAATCGTCACTGGTGTTGGTGGCCGTGAGCGGGATTCGAACTCGGGTCGCCAGATTTGTAGCCCAGCGCGCTAACCACTGGGAAATCGCTCCCCACCTCTTCGTGTGCCGTGTCGACCTTCATAGGTGCTCGCTAGCGGCACTTGACCCTCCAGTCTGTTAAGGCTATATGGGGGATCTTTGTCCTTGTATAGTGAGGGGCGGTGGCGCAGTGGTTAGCGTTTGCTTTTTACGATTCCTTGCAAACTCAGTTCGAACCCCGACCATAATAGGTGCTCGCCAACAACACGATTCCCAACAGTCTGTGTGTGTGTGTGTGTTCACAGCACTTTCCGCAACAGTACGGCTAGGCAGGGGGGTCGTTGTTTTGTGAGTGTGTGTCAGTGTGTGTCATTGTGTAGGTGTGTATCAGTGTTCGTCGGTGTGTAATTTGTGCTGCGAGGTACAGTATAGGTGTGGTCAGGTAGGCTGGTTGGACCGGGCATGGTCAAGGTAAGTTTTGCTGTGTGTGTGTGGCTGTTTGTGTGTGTGTGGGGAGCGGTCGCTCAGTGGTTCGCGCGCTGGGCTACAACACCTGGTGACCCGAGTTCGAATCCCCGCTCGCGGCAAAAACCAGTGACGATTTTCTGAACCGGTCCTGGCGCCTTCCCCTAAGCCGAATCAGCGTCAAATGATCACCGTGTGCGGTGTGTAAGCATTGCCACGTGGTAGACAAAGGGCTTGCTCGGTGTTGTAGCAGCTGAAGCGAGGTGTGGTCCAGTAACTTTCGCTCAACACTGGCTCCAATCTCTAACACTAGTTAAATATGTGTGTATTATTACAACAGCACATACCCTGTGAAGCTAGCGAGATTCTTGCGATACAACAAACGTTCAAACTAATCGACGCAAACAGTATATTACAATCACAAGGTAATGATGTAGGTTTTCACGACTCGAATCATGGCTGCTTTTCGAAGCTCTTCTTTCGGGTTAGTCGGACGCCTGAAGATGCCTCCAACGTGGGAGGCCGAAACGTCGCCAAGGAGAGAGGGGGAGGAACGCTCGGTGACACGGCTATCCCGAAAGAACAGCTTTGAAGAGCAACCATCAATCGCAAGGTAATACAACGCATTTACAGCGTTACATTGTAGTAATGTTTACACACCGCACTCGGTGATCATTTCACGCTGATTCGGCTTAGGGGAAGGCCCCAGGACCGGTTCAGAATCATTCATCCATTCATTGTAAGAAACCACTTAAACCTGTGTACATGGTTGCGGTGAGCCGGAGCCTATCCCGGCAGACATAGGGCGCAAGGCAGGGCTATACCCAGGATTAGACACCAGTCTATCACAAGGCACCGGGGAGCAATTTAGTCACTAGGCCAATTAGCCTATACGGCAGCATGTTTTTGGACCGTGGGAGGAAACCGGAGTGCCCGGCGAAAACCCACGCGGACACGGAGAGGGAGAACATGCAAACTTCCACACAGAAATATTAATAGCATTTATAGAGCGCCTTTCACCCGAGGGTCAGAAATGCGGCTGCGCTACTCACTGCTACGCCACCTTGCCCGCCCCAACAATAATTATAAACTAAAGTAAACAGAGGCTGGGTTTTCTCCTGGCTCTCCAGGTTTCTTCTCACACACGGAGCCAAAAAGCCTTCGTGACTCATGGGATTCGTGGCCAAACCTCGAAAGGCCTCATCTAGCCGAGGACTTGTCTCCACACGGCGGAGTCAGTGAGAGTGTTTGGGGCGACAAGCCGCGTCAGTCTCCGTGTTTCGTCCTTGACAAGGCGTTATAAATTGTATTATTATTATTATCGTACCGATGTAGGTCTGTCACGGCTCGATTCATGATGGTTGCTCTTCAGAGCTGTTCTTTCGGGACAGCCGTGTCACTGAGCGATCTCCATCTCTGCCTCGCGAAGTTTCGCCTCCCACGTTGACGATGGTGAAACAGAGGGAGATCGCTAAGTGACACGGCCATCCCGAAAGAACAGCTTTGAAGAGCAACCATCGTGTATTATTATACTATTTGAGGCTCACTCCTTGGACTGGCTCTCCGGCTTGTAATAGTTGCGAGAGGCACGTGGAGGCGAACTGTCGAATCCCCGAGGCAGAGGCGCGGTCGGTTGTTTGAAATATGAAAAAATAATGATCTATAAAAGAAAATATTCAACGTCTCATCCGCGTCTATAAAAAGGCGACCGATGACAAGCGGGTTCGGGCGTGGGTGCGTAAGGGATAAAGGCGCAGGGCTGCAACTTACAACACGTTAAGCGCTGCGGCAGGGTGGCGTTAGTGGTAACATCCGCGCCTCACAGAAAGAACGGTTCGATTCCCACCTCGGGCGTCTCTATGTGTGGCGTTTGTGTGTTCTCTCTCTCCCCCTGTTCTGGGTGGGTTTCCACCGGGTTCTCCAGTTTCCTCCCACAACTTAAAAAAACCCACTCATTAACTCGTTCATGACTTGGCCGATAACAGCATAATATATTGGACGCAGTGTGTTGCAATATGTTGGCGCCGGCAAACCGCCTGGCTGCCTCCTCCGCCTCTGCAGTTTCTGAGTCGTTCTCTCTTCCAATTAACTCCTTCGACATTGAATGAATATGTGCGCGTTATAATTACAATTTATAGTACCCTGAACGGCCTTCGGCCTACTCTTCCACACTGGAGTACTCGCACTTTACCCCACCACACGCGACCTGTGATCTGTGTGGACCAATTCTAACCGCTGGGTTAACAAAGGCGATGAGCTGGGAGGTTTAATAAACGTGCCTCCATAGTTTCATTAGCTGAAAACGTCTCCATCTCTACCCGCCTGTGTGTGTTGGGTATTACGTCTTCTTCTTTGCGATGTTTCGAAGCACGATGGTCAGCCTCTGGACATCGTTGTCTTTCAGCTCGGCCTCGAAGTGTTAGGTAGAATTCGCAGGCAATACCCAAGTATTGGTAATACCAAGTTATTACCTGACAGGGATAGCGACGTGAACGCTTCTACCTTGACCCCCGGGTATTACGTGATGTAGTTGTAAATACTACTCTGTACACGACTCTATATAGACTACACATGATCACACTTCCGAGCCTTTGCCATGTTTGATTTAATCTCGGATGAATGTAGGGAGTGAGCGATTCACTAAAACAAACACCGCATTCCCTTGCAAGTCGGACGATTATGAAACGATGCCACCTGTAATTGCGGTGAGTGGAGCGTTAATTGCAGGGATTGGTTGTAATTACAGAGACTCGAATTGGCGTGGCAGGGCGGAGGGGAGGGGATGGAGGGAGCGGGGTGTGACCTGACTCAAAGTTGGAATCCCGACACTGGTAATATTGTTCACTAATGGTGAGTCGCAGCTGCGCGGTAAGAAGCTCTTCCGCCTCACAGCAACAAGTTCCCGGGTTAGTACCCCGGCCTATTCTGTGTTGTCGAGTTTGTATGTTTCCCCCCACGTGTCCCTCGTGGGTTTTTAGCCGGGCACTCCTGTTTACTCCCACAGTCCAAAGACACGTTGCTGCGTAGCTTAATTGGCCTGCTGACTAAATTGCCCCCGGCGTGTCCTGTGATGGACCGGCGTCCCATCATGGGTATAGCACTGCCTCGCGCTCTGTGTCTACCGGGATAGGCTCCGGCTCACCGCGACCCTGTACAAGATTAAGCGGTTTCTGAAAATGGATGGATGATGATATCCGGGAGTCGGTGTCGAGTCGCCGCGCTTTGTAAGGCGCGTTGAGATTGCGTTTCGAGGTCTTCTTCTTTGCGATTCTTCGAAGCACGATGGTCAGCTTCTGGACATCGTTGCCTTTCAGCTCGGCTTCGAAGTGTTTGGTAGAATTCGCAGTGCAACACCAAGTATTATTACCCGACAGGGATCGCGACGTGAGTTCAGCCTCATGGCTGATGGAGGCTGTGTTTGTAACACACGTGGCGAGGCGTCTTGTTATTGCGTAAACCTGTAACACGCCTAAACAAAACCGGAACTAACCGGTTTCACGTTCGTCGCACGAAACAATATCACAGGTTTGTCCGGTTCGGTTCTATCTCCCGGAGCGGCAGTTGACGTGATGGCGCAACTTATTTTTTCAAGCGGCGTTAACCGGTTACCGGTTCGTGTTTAACCGGTTCCGCGTTACATCGCGGAACCAACTGTGGGTTGAGAGAGATGACGAGTGTTTGGGGTGTCTCTCATCCAGCAGTGGATTGATCCTGGCTCGTAATTATTATGGTGTTGAGTGCACGGTAGGGAGCACAGGTGGTGCCTCGGCCAGTCATCTCAGTCAGACTTTCAGACCTAGAGGCCGACCCAGGATACGCTGGAGGGATATCCTTCGGCTGGCCAGGGAACGCCTGGGAATCCCCCAGGAAGAGCTGGAATCTGTTGCTGAGAAAAGGGATGTCTGGTCCAGTCTCCTTGGACTGCTGCCAACGCGACCCTCACCAGGACAAGCGGTTTAGAAAATGGATGGACGATTGATGTTGATTGGTTCGTGCGTTTGTGGTATCGCAGGAATCCCGCTTCCCGAGCTTGCAAGTTCACTGGGTATTTTCTGCTGTAATAATACATATCTATCTAAACATCTGTATACCTATCAGTCAGCCCATGTCCACCTGGATCTATCCCTGCCTTACCTCCTGCACCTAGCCTGGCACAGCAGTCAGCCCATAAGACCTGGGCATGTGCCGTGACCTGCCAGCGAGCCTTAGACACTTCAAAGTGCACCTGGCCTGGCACAGGCGCCGTGGTGTCGTCACCGCCACTTGTTGTTCATCTATCTCAGGAGTGTGACGCACGTGATTCGCGTTCACCTGGGATTCCCGCGCCGCGTCACCGCTCTTAATTTAACAAGCCCGTGAGCCTAATTTGCATAATTGGCTCCTCGATATTTGCATAATCGCATAATAACGTGTAAAGCGGTCGTTAACCATAATTCCACAGCCTGCCGGGTTGGCTCAGCGGTGGAGTTCAGACCCTGCTTTGGGGGGGGGTGGGCGCTGACTCAGCCAATAATCCCTCTCGTGTCGGTAAAATAAGTACCGTTTTGTGGGAAAGTCGGCAGTTGGTTGTACTGATGGTAGACTTGCCCCCCCCTGTCACAACGACGTGGAATGTACAGGGTGGTCCGGATGTCTCGTGACCCCCTACTTAATCAACTGAAACGTATAATTTTGAATACCGACTGATGTGCATTGTGACGTACGCCACATAAAACTGACACAGGTAGACTTACTTAATGTGAAATAAATAAGTAAGGGTGTTATTTGCATAATAACAATAGCATTTTATAGAGCGCCTCTCACCCGAGGGTCACACAAATATGTTAGGGATCAATTACGTGGGTGGCGGGTGGGGGTCAGAAGACACCCTGCACCCGATCGTGAGCGATCGATGAGTGAAGAGACAGATAGATCAGATGTTTATTATTCCAGCAGAAAAATACCCAGCGAGCTTGCAAGCTCTTTGCGGGACTCCTGCTGACTCGAGCCGGAAACCACGGGTTCCACAGCTTCGCGAGAGACCTTCGTCCAGCAGTGGATAGATCGACGGTCATGATGCTTGAAATCTCGCCCGTCGCTCGGGTGCCTCATCCACAGCGGAGGGGATGCGATAGCACGTGGGCTTATAGCGCCACCTGCAGACGACAGCCGCAAGCGATGCCCCAATAGCTGGTGTGCGTACGCGACAGGAGCCACAGACTCACTCACACGGAGAGCCGTAGACTCGCAAATGAGCTATAGACTCGCATCGGAGACTTGAGATTCGTATAGGCGCTCTAGACTCAGGGGCGGCACGGTGGCGTAGTTGTCAGCGCTGCCGCCTCGAATCTCGGCTCGGGGGGCCTTTCTGTGTGGAGTCTGCATGTTCTCCCCGTGCCCGCGTGAGTTTATAACTGTACCCTCGCAGCACTTGTATTCTAAGATGATTCCACCGGCTCTGTACTCCGCGAGCAAGTAAAGAGACGCAATGCGGCTCTGACGCCGGTTCTCCTGACACTCTTCTTCTTTGCGATTCTTCGAAGCGCGATGTTAAATTACAGTTTCCCATTTTCTTACACAGCCCCTTGCATTTTCATTGAACTCCGCAAGGTCTTTTGAGCTGCAGAGGTTGGGTAGTAGAGCACAGACAAGGCAGTGTTCCATAGTATGGTCTGCTTCTCCACATTCACAGGTGGTTGGGCCGGTCTTGTAGCCCCATCTGACCAAAGCATCTTTTGATCGTCCCGTTCTAGTTCTCAGGCGGTTGAGTGTCTTCCACTGAATCCATGGTGCATCTGAGCCAGGAGGGAAGTCTTCAGCAGGTGGGATTCCCATGCCAGTTGCAGGAGGGTCACTCTCAAGCTTTTCCGTCCAGAGCTGGAGTCTGGTTTCCCCTCGAGATGTTGTTAGGGGCTGCACATGGCTGAGGAAGCTTCTTCTTGACTTCAGTCGTTGGGCCAGGGGTTGACGTCCATGAAGGAGGTGGCGTTCATCGCTAGTAGCCTTTGTCATCTCGACTCGACTGGCCACTTCCCGTCGGATATCAGCAGGGGCAATGCCAGCGAGGAGGTACAGGTTGTTTGTGTGTGTGGGTTTCAAGCAGCCAGTGATCAGGCGGCAGGTGTTGTTCAATGCCGGGTCAAGTTTCTTGGCATGGGTTGACCTCTCCCAGACAGGACATGCATACTCCGCAGAGGAATAGCACAAGGCCAGAGCAGTAGATCTTAATGTGTGTGCTGTGGCTCCCCATTTGGAGTTGACCAGTTTTCGTAGGATGTTGTTTCGGGAACCCACTTTCAATTTGGTGTTTTTGACGTGCTCCTTAAAGGAGAGAGTGCGATCCAGGGTTACTCCAAGGTAGACAGGGTGCTTACGGTGCTCAAGTGGTGTTCCAGACCATTTGATGTTAAGAGGTCGGTTGGCTTCACGATTCCTGAGATGGAAAGAGCAGACTTGAGTCTTCGCTGGGTTGGCATGTAGGTGGTTGCGCTCATAGTAGAGGTGTAGCTCATCTAGGGCTGAGGTGAGATTTGCTTCCACTGCTTCAAACGTACTCTCTTGGGATGTTACACAGAGGTCGTCGGCATAGATGAACCGTTCAGTATTCTGGTCCATTGGCTGGTCGTTAGTGTAGATGTTATATAGTAGGGGAGCCAACACACTACCTTGGGGTAGGCCATTCCGTTGTCGTCGCCAGCGACTTTGCTTGTTGTTCAAGACAACAAAGAAGCACCTATCTTTTAGGAGGGCTCCAATGAGGTCTGTAAGCGCCAGGTCTTTTGTCAAATCCAAGATCTTTTTCAGGAGGAGGCGGTGGTTCACACTGTCATATGCGGCAGACAGATCAACAAAGACGGCTCCTGTTATCAGTCCTTTCTGAAACCCATCCTCAATGTGCTGAGTGAGATTTAGAAGTTAAATCTCCTGACACTGAACGCAGCCTTCGCCCCTCACAGGGATCTTAGCCGCGCTCTCAATCACTGTACATTTTGAAAATTAAATACGTGGGGGAACCTGGACTGACCTCACAGTGTACAGCACAGGCTCTCATCCCCACTGAGCTACCGGAGCCACTTGCTGTGCCAAGCGCGTTATCGGAATAATTCTTTCTTAATTATCGAAAGCATCTAAACGTATCCACGTTTAAACTGACGATTACTTAATAACCAGAAGACAGCGTAAAGGGGGAGAACATTGTTTTTACGTCGTGTAAAGGTCATGGTGCTTGTGGAGTTAAGGTTGTTTAGTGCACTAGTCATCCACAAGGGGTCTATGTTAGTTACACGCGTGTGGCTGTAGTATTGTTTATTAGTTGTAACTTGCATATTTGTAAATGGGAAAAATGTTGATGCACATGTTTTTGAGTAGTTTATTTAGTGCAAAAGTTTGTTGGAAATTGTGTGTATGTAAAATGTTCAGTAGTACGAAAAAAAAAGAAAAGATTTTGTTATGTGTTTATATATTGTATTTGAGGATGTTGTAAATTAATGTCCAGCTTTCGAACCACCACCCTTGCCCGTAGTCCCATGTCCATGTCCATCTTTTGACGTTTACATGTGTCTTTGGACTCTGTCCATCTTTCCTTGTCCGGAACCGAGGGTTGTCTCACGCGAGATTCGAACCCGTGTCCTCTGGCACACAGCCTTCGCACCCAAGCCTGAGAGCTCTACCACTGAGCCACTACAGCTTGTCTGAACAAATCTGTTTCTCTGGGCCCCAAGTAAATCCGAAATGGGGTGATAGTTTATTTTCCAAAAATGTTTGTTCCATCCACCAGAGGGCAGAAGAGGTTCTCCTATAAAGTTATATTGCTCAACGGCATTCGGCATCCTATGAGTATACCTTGCCGATTTTTATTTGGGGATTAAAATAATCCGCAGGCGGGATTTGAACCCACGGTCCTCTCATGTAGTCAGATCTCTCGAACGGGGCCTTACCGGTTGAGCCACACGAGCAGCCACGGTAGAGATGTGCTCGTTGGTATATATAAAGATGACCTTCACTTCACGCGATGGTAACACACCTGCCATGTATCCTGGACGCAAGTTCCGAAATAGGTTTTTTCGGAACTTCAAATGACTTTAAAGGTGTTATTATTATTTAACGCTATTATTATTAAATCCCACTGCAAACGTTTTATTTAATGCATCACGCACCCTTACTGCTGTGTGGAGGCCGCACTGGCTCAGTGAACTGAGCGAGCAGCTGGCATTACGGAGGTGCCGGGGTTCGAATCCTACAACACGGAGCGGAATAAAAATTCCGCGCGGACGAAAGGTGAGTGTGATTACATACAAGTGCGTAATTGCCGTGTGGATGTATTAATGTGTGCTGTGTTTGTGTTACAGGTGGAGTTGGCCCGCTGTGGAGGACGAGACACCCGGAGTAGAGGGGACACCCGGAGGGAAGTGGAGACGGGCGCATTTTTTTTTCGCACTATTAACAGAAACCGTCACCGGCTAGGGGGCGCTGTTCTCCTAGGGGTCGCTGTTCCATTACATTTCGCAATGACAAACGTCATTTTGAAGCAATACCATCAACTTCCGCCGGTTTTACTAAAGAATCCCGATTTTATGCACTATCACCGTTGAAAGGAAGCACCTAGAACACGGAAAACCGGGGTTAAAACCGCTATCGTGACGGTAAAACCCCATAATTTACAGGCGATACAAGGACACCAATTCGACCAAATTGGTAGGAAACTACACCGCATGCAACGTACATCTAGCAAACACAAAATAACGTATTTAACAAACTTAGAGGACATAACACGCAAGGCAGAACGAAAAAAGACTGAATGCACAGAGACAACAAAATAACAACGAGCACATCACAATGCCCTGCTGAGGTGAGACATCGCGCTCTGAGCTAACAGTTTAAAATCAACGCGTTGTTTTAAAACCGGGAGACTTTTGCAAATGAATGTGCCCGCGGTTCCTATGCGGCTGGAACGGAATCCTGAAAAACAACACTCTCTGCACTCTGGTCACTTCCGCCCCTTGCAAGGACCTCTCGAGGCTGATATACAAATCCATAGAATTCTGCATGTGATGAGCCTCTGACAGACTGTGGGTCACGATGTAATTTCATTAATCTGTTTAGTCCAAGGGCGGCACGGCGGCGTAGTGGGTAGCGCTGCCGCCTCACAGCAAGAAGGTCCCGTGTTCGAATCTCGGCTCTGTGAAACGCGATCCCGGCTTCGGTGACCTAAACAACCGTAAAGGCATCCGTGGGAAAAAAACAAACTTCCACAACTTGGGCTGTGGAAGTTTGTTGCGCGTCTCCCCATCGCCAAGAACACCACAGACGTTCCCTCCGCCGAGAAGTGAAATTTATTTCCGCGCGCGACAACCGTTATAAAATAACGTCTTAAAAACCAACGTGTAATTGGGAAAAAAGGTGCAAATGGCACACAGTAGTCTTGAAGTTGAGTAAACGGGATTGCAAGTGTTCGTGTCTAAGGATAAAACTACGCATTTGATGCGAGTTGGGTCAGCGGCACGGCTAAACTACGCGAGTCTCCCCCTTCGCAGTTTCCACCCGCACATTCCGAGCGGAGCCGGGTTGCTCACGGCACGGGCGAGTCTCTCCACCGCGCCGAGTCGGAACCGAACCTACGCTGCCCCGGTTCTGACGAGACGGTCCGAATGAGGCTCGGCTTCCGAGCCACGGGGGAACGCAACGGGCGAGTTTCGTACGACGACGCAGCCTCGCCACGTCGACGACGCGCGCTCGTCCCGGCCCGTTCGTCGCGCGTCGGAAGCGCCGGTGAAAAAGAGCTACGACTAGTGGTTACGCGCGATTCTGATGCTCATCTCAACCTCCTCGCGCAACCCCCCCGTCACAAAGACGTCGATCTTCATCGGCAGATAGCCATCATCTCCGTCGACGAGGGAGGAGGGTTTCGGCGAAACGGTCCACCCCCTTTCCTCCTTTTTACGCTGCATCGTCTCGAGCTGCAGACGCGCTTGGAAGCTTCATCAAAAGGCATCATCGTGGTCATAAATATAGTTAATAATACTGCATCGCAGGAACGTGGAAAATTTCCACCGATGGCTTTGGGTTCCGCGTGCTGTCCAGGACCCGCCGTCCGAGCAGGGTTCCGATCCACGAGTCGAGCTCGCGACGCCGGCAACACCGAGACGGGCTTGGGCCGCCCGAGCGCGGTCCGGCTGGTGTTTCGTACCGCAAAGAAAAGTTCAGAAGGCTCCCCGTCTCGACGGACGCGGCAAATCGCCGCTCCGTCGGGGGGGCCGCGCGTCGCGCGCGCAAACGCGGCCCGCGAGACGGGCGACTGTGAAAACGGTTCTGCCGCTGCGGTACTTGCTGGCGCAGGCCGGAGCGGCTCGACTCGCATCATCGTCGAACCGTCTGGCTGAGCCGGGACGGTTATTTGGTGAGGACGTTTAATCGGATACTTTTTCCCCAGTAAATTACCCGGGCTGTTTTTAAAAGCAGCAGTCACCCCTTCATGGAGGCAGGAACCGCCCCCCCCCCACCCCCAAGCCACGCCCAGAACGAAGCGAATTATGTCAGTCAGAGTCTCCGTACGTCACCTCCCGACCAGCGGCACAAGTTGAATCGCAGAGGCGAGGATTTCTCTTCCGCATTTTCGCCAAATATTTTCGAGTCGTCCGAGTGATCTCGCCCACAGTCAGTCCAGCGATCGACTGCTTAAGTAAGCGGAGAGCCCAGCAGTATGTAGGGTTGCCACCTTGTCGAGATTTTCCCAGGATGGTCCTCCGTTTGGCGACAACCGCCTTGGGAAATCGGCGAGTCTTGCACGGGACATTACAAGGCCCCCTCCTGGCTCTTGTCAGTTGCATAATACACTATAACAACAACAATAATAATAATACTAATCCGCCACTCAACGACTCTAGGAGTAGGCCCTCCCGTCGTCCAACATCGTGAAACGGTGTTGCTCTTCTTCTTGGCACGTCCCAGCTTCTCGTGAAACTGCGGGAGTTGGTTGGCGACAGGTGGGACTTTGGTGGCGCGTCCGCCGCCGCTCCTCGGATCGCTACGTCACGGGCGCTCGGAAACGACGTTCCTCGCGCTGGAAATCGGAACGTAAGGCTTTTGGTTTGGGTTGTCCGTTGTTTGGCCGCCGCGCGTCGGTGGCTGAAGCGGAGCGCCGGTCCGGAGTGCCGGTCGGGGGGGGGGGAAGCCGCGGGAGAGGAGCGCTATTTATTTGGGGTGCCCGATGTCCACGTAGATCTCCGTGTAGAGCTTGTACATCGTGACGGAGATGAGCTTGTGCTTGAGGCTGTTCAGGCCGTCGTGGTTCATGTCAACACGCGTGCGGGCGTAGAGGTCGTAGCTGTGGAGACGTCGGGACGAGCAGGAGGGAGGATGAGAGGGGAGAGAAGGTGACATTAGTTAAAACTTACAAGGTAAATGCACAGCCCTGAAATGTCTCGCTCACGCACACTGGCGCTGGAAGAACCTCCACGAGGAGGAGCTCTAGAGCAGGGGTTTCTCAAACAGTTAATAATAATAATTTATCCAGTGTTTTATGAGTTTAGGTAATGTGAAAAGTTATGCAAGTGTTGTGCACCCGTCGATGTGTTGGAAAAAACGACTGGACATACAGCACTTACCTTTAAAGATAATTTACATTTATTTGCATGTCAAGGCCCACTCGGTCCACTTGGGTCTGGTACCCACTCATGAGTCGCAAACCCACCGGTTGAAATTGGCAGCAATAGCGCAACAGTTCCGAGGGTTACTTTAGTCTACTCCTCCACACCAGCAAGATATCCAGTGAGAGGTCGTAATACAAGCGACCTGCCGATCACTGACTAACTATCTACGCTGCTGGGTGAGAGACAGGCCGGGAAGTAAATGTAAAAAGGATTTTTCTGCAGCACGGTGGCGTAGTGGGTAGCGCTTCCACCTCACAGCAAGAAGGTCCCGGGTTCGAATCTCGGCTCAGGGGCCTTTCTGTGTGGCGTTTGCATGTTTCTCCCCGTGTCCGCGTGGGTTTTCGCCGGGCACTCCGGTTTCCTCACACCGCCCAAAGACATGCTGCAGGTTAATTGGCGCAGCGACTAAATTTCCCTAGGTGCCATGCGATGACTGGCGTCCCATACTAGATGTTCTCCTGCCTTGCGCCCTGTGTCGTCTCTAACCACTCAAAAAATTGAAATACTCAAGGCTCACACACGCTACAACGCCACCTGGTTGGCCGAGTCAGGTGGTGGAGGGTTTCACGACAAAAACCCTGGCCGTATTACGGCACGGCTGAACACAAAGCGAAGAGTTAATGTAACTGAGAGTACAGAATGGAGGCATCATATTTCAGCACACTAACCTTGCGCAAACCATTGACACCTTTAGAAAACATTGGACAAAGGGCAGGTGATTTTTTTCAAACATGCCCGTGCATACGATTTTGCTGCAAGTACAAGCGCTGGACGCACCAAACCCAACACGGCCGTTTCAGGAAAATCGTGCCATGTCTAACCACGAAAATAATGAATGCTCAAGATACTGCAATATCACTTGATTTGCCAAGTCGGGTAATGGAGGGTTTCACGACAACAAGAGAGGCCAATTCCCGCTGCCTTTAAGGCCAGCACTGATTTTCCTGAAATGAAAATCAGTGAAAGGCGCTATATTATTATTATTATTAAATGTTGAAGGGCTGTCTGTAACTAACGAAGAACTTGTTGCAATGGGAAACAACCGTCATATAACCATCTCGCTTCGAAGAATCGAATCGAATTCGACGACAACAACAATGTGGTCCCATCACGGCTTAACACAAATCTACAAAAACGAAAAACAGGCTTGTTTTACCATAACCGACAGTAAAGAATGGAGAGATCACATTTCTGCAAGCTCTCCTTGAGAAAACATTGACCTGGCCTTCACCGATGAACGGCTATATCCACGCGAGTGTGTAAGTGAAGGTTTGTGTAACACACGCAGTTGCCACAGTTTGTTTACAGTTTGGATACAGCTGAATGAATTTCAGAAGTGAGTACAGTAAACTTGTGGTTATCCGGGTTGCGGATTTTACGCCTAGCTCGTCAAAGATAAGGAAACGGCCGCCAGAAGTCACGTTTTTCACGTGACCCAACCCAAAAAAAGGGCTACATTACGAATTTCACAAAAGTGGCCGGTTTCTCCAGGACGAGTGCCTAATAGCTACACAATGTCAGATTAACGTTTCGTTCGCGCTGAACCGTCTCAACGGGAATTACCGCAACCCCACAAACAAGCACCGACGCATCGACCATTCGATCAAACGCGGTCGCTCACAAACAGCGCGAGTCCTCCTCATAAGCACCTCTCTGTTTTTCCTGTCTGTGTCCCTATTTCTCCCCATGTCGCTCACCCTCCCTCCCTATCTCACTCCGTGTTTGTCTTTAAGGAAGTGACGGCCATCTTAGGGGACGCTGGCATATTTTTGCGCCAGTTTCACGACCTTTCAGTCGGTGTATTCGAAGCAGCCTTAATCATTAGAATTTTGTTGCTTTGGTTTTTATTAGTTGTTTTTTTTCTGTCGTTGTGCAGCGCTTTATGACCCTCGGGTAAAAGGCGCTCTGTAAAATGCTATTATTAATATTACCCAGTACTAAACCCACGAAGGCAGAGATGGGGGGGGGTGGTAGCGACGTACTTTTTGGCGTTGACGTCGTTACCCTTGTCGCGATTGTGCCGGATCATCTTGGTGCGCGCGATGTTGGGCGGCGGCCTCTCCACCTTCAGGCCGCCGTACACGACCCTGAGGGGACAAGCACGGCCGCAGCGTCACGGTGTGGATCAAGGTAGAAGCGTTCACGTCGCGATCCCCGTCAAGTTATACTTAGTATTACCTGCAAATTCTACCAAACACTTCGAAGCCGAGCTGAAAAACAACGATGTCCAGAAGCTCAACAGATGCCAGAAGCCCCTCAAGTCTGGAGCGAGAAGAGAGGCCAATGCCTGCCTTTAAGGCCAGCACTGACTATTATATCTCTAAATGTTGAAGGGCTGTCTGCAACTAAAGAAGAACTTGTTGCAATGGGAGGCTGTCGTGTGGCCATCGCGCTTCGAGGGATCGAATCGAATTCGAAAGAGCCCTTCATGTGACCTCTAGATTACACGGGAGGGGGCATCCCCATTGCGCCCGTCCCGCCGCAACGTTTGTCTCGTAACCGCCACGCGATGATTTCATTGGTTGTCGAGCCGAAATTTTAGCCGAATTAAAAGCGCCGGGTTATTTTTCACGCGATCACGGGAGACCGGGCTGCCAACCCGGAGAAGCCGGTTTAGTGTCGGTCGGGCGGCTGAAACCGGGACTCGAGCACAGGTGCTCGGCGGTGCGAGCTCGCCGTCTCCAAACTCCCGAGACGCGCGGCCAGCCGCCGGAAAAATCTCTCCGTCGCCACGGCTCCAGTCTCGCGCGCGGAGACAGGCCAGAGGTCGGTGTCACGCTCGTGAATGCGGAAATCCCCGCACTGGCTCAGGGCCAGTCAGCACCGTGCACGGGG
>JAZEWU010000046.1:1992875-2002881 GCA_036362915.1 Geotria australis | reverse complement strand
GCACTTTCACAGAAACAGGATTCCATCCCCCCCACACTTTTTCCTGAGGTAGTCTCATATCATAAAACGTGACTACCTCAGGAAAAAGTGGGGGGGATGGAATGATGTTTCTGTGAAAGTGCGGGTGTCGCAACACCCGCGGCTGCGACGCGCACGTTTCTAACCATCGTACAAAGAGCCGTACGGCACCACAAGGCTTTGATGGATAAAATGACCGTCAATCCACAGCTGGACGACAGCCGTGGCACCACGGGTCATTGAGTCTATTTGACCGTACACCGCAAAAAACAAACAAATGGGACGGTGAATCCGATGCGGAGACTTACGTCTGAGTGTTCACATGACCGAGCGCTGGTGACGGGTCAGCAACGATATGTGAGCACCGGCGAGCTGCGTCTTAATCCGACACTAAAGCTTTCGTGACAAACGTTATCCATAGTACATCTCTTTTAACGCGTTAGGTCACGTAAAAAATAAGCGTCGTAAACCGGCCTCCACCCCGACATTTAGTCACGTGAACAAAACGTGCCAATTTTTCACTACTTCAGCACACCGATATGTCGGGGAGCGAACCCACGACATTTACAACGAAGCTACGACGTTTCGCCGACAGTTGCAATCACGAGCAAAGCTTCCTGAAGCCGATTGCAACAACACGCGACGAACCTTACTAATTGGCCGCGTCAGGCGGTGACGGGTTTACGAGCCTTATTTTTTCACGCGACCTAATCCGTAAAAAAGAGTTGTACTATAACGTCTTAACGGTAAACGGAGCGACGCGAACGGGCCGAGACGTTTCCGTTGCCCCGCTGGCCGCGCGCTCACGGTGACTTCCGGCTCACCGCTTGTAGAGGTCGTCATCCTCCGTGCCCCAGCCCCAGTAGTTGTTGGAGAAACCGTTGATTGCCTTGAAGTGCTCGACGCGCATGGAGACCACGCCGCCAAAGTACGTCTCGTACGGGAGGCTGCGGCGCAATAATAATAGCATTTTATAGAGCGCCTTTCATCCGAGGGTCACAAAGCGCTGCACAAGGGCCGCGGAGAGAACGGCATGTCAACAACAAAAATGAAAAAAAAAACCCCCAGCAACGGCCCCAATAGATAGATGATAGATAGATGTTTATTATTACAGCAGAAAAATACCCAGTGAGCTTGCAAGATCTTCTACGGGACTCCCCCGCCACACAACAAACATGCGAATTACTGACGACAATTAAAATATATACAAGATATATTGCCGACAACAGGAGGGAAGCCCAGAGTGGAGTGATGCGAGGGGAGAAGCAGAGTCATTGAGTGGGTGAGTCAGTGAGTCAGTGCTGTTTTGATCGATAGATTGGGAAGGTAAGTCAGTGGATGAGGGTGTTTTGGCATATCGCGGTGAGTGAGTGGGAGAGTGAGTGGGTAGAGGTGAGCGAGTGAGTGACTGGGGGAGTGAGCGGGTAGGTAAGTGAGCGGATGAGGGTGTTGTTTTGACTTGCCAGTATGGTCGTTAAAGCCAGTGTGGCTGAGACAAAACAGAGTAGAAGCAGTACAGTACGAGGAAGGGAGTAATAATAATAAATTTACATTTATAACGCACACATTCACTGTCAAAGGTAATAATAATAATAGCATTTATAGAGCGCCTTTCACCCGAGGGTCACAAAGCGCTGCACAGGTCTGTGGAGAGAACGACAAATCAACAACGACAGAGACCGGTAATCAGCAACAAATTATAATTGTTTTTGGGGTAGCAAGGAAAGCGCAGAGAGGCGGAGGAGGCAACCAGGCAGTTGTGCCGGCACTATACTGCCACACAATGCTTCCTATATATTATGATGTTATCCGCTAAATAATTAATGAGTGTTTTATTTTTTTCAGTAAGTGGAGTGGGGATCAATGTAAAAGCGTTCACGTCGCGATGCCTGTCAAGTAATACTTGGTATCACCTGCAACTTCAGCCGAGCTGAAAGACAACGGTGTCCAGAAGCTCAACAGATGCCAGAAGCCCCTCAGTCTGGAGCAAGAAGAGAGGCCAATGCCCGCCGCGTTTAAGGCCAGCACTGACTATTATATCTCTAAATGCTGAAGGGCTGTCTGCGACTAAAGAAGAACTTGTTGCAATGGGAAACTGTCATATAACCATCACGCTTCGAAGAATCGAATTCGAAGTAAGCGGAGTGGAGGGAGGGGAGTGGAATGGAGTGAGTGGGGGAAGGAGGGAGGGAGGGAGGGAGTGTGTCCCTCACTGGAAGTTGAACTTGTCCATGGCGCTGGCGATGTGGCGCGGTTGATTTCCGCAAGCGTAGGTGTTGCGATCGTCCATCGGGACGATGTCGACGTCGCTGAACACGAGGCAGTCCCACGGGTGGATGGCGAGCGCCTCCTGGGAGCCCACGTTGAGCAGCTTGGCGCGGTTGAAGGTGGAATCTCCCGCCTGACGGCGTCAACAGCGGCGGCGAGCAATAAATACTACGCTAATAACTCACGCGCCCCCCACCCCGTGTGTTGCTCACGGGGAATTTTACGCGAGGGTTGGCAAAAGGGCGGAGTGGGAAGGCCCAATAACGAGAGCCGTGGCAATAAAACGCGAGTCGCCGGATTTATGGTGCCACCGTACCGCGCCACAGCCACGGTTCGTGTCACCGATAAAATTACGTAACGGGATTATTTAACAGGACACGCTGGAGGGATTATATCCTTCGCCTGGCCTGGGAACTCCTGGGAATCCCCCAGGAAGAGCTGGAATCTGTTGCTGAGGAAAGGGATGTCTGGTCCACGCTCCTTAAACTGCTGCCACCGCGACCCTCACCAGGACAAGCGGTTTAGAAAATGGATGGAATTAACTTTTTTCATCGATCCACGGCTGGACGAGGGCCCTCCCGAGACCGCGCGAGTCGTGCGGGTTATTTCAGCATACTTCACCACGCCGGCATGGCCAAGGCGGGGAGAACTGACGTACAGTGCAGCAGCCTGCAACGGGCTGAGGTCAGCGGTGGGACTGGTCGGGAAGGCAAGGGAACGCCGCTCCCGGAGTGAACATCCCAGAAGGAACGTAATAGGAGGCCTTCGGGGTCTTAAATTTGGACGGTGATTTTACACCTCAGATGTCGCAGAAATGCACCAAACATTTTGTGGGCGGGGGGGGGCGGGGGGCAAGTGAGCACCTAGACCCGGGTGCGTTCCTAGGCCGACAGAAAGATCCCCCGTGTAGCCTTAACAGACTGTAGGAGGTCGATCTTGACACCGCCGGGACCAGTTTTCAGCAAGTCCACCCAGCTCCGGGTCGTCCCGTGCCGCATCAGTCCATCTCTACTCTAGCCCGTGCCGCGCCCGTTCATCCCCCTCTATCCGGCCAAACAGCGGCTGCTTGGGCATGCGACGGGCCGGGCACGCGGGCTACGTGGCCCGGCCACCTCAGCCTGGCCGCCGCCGCCGGCATCGCCGCTCACCTGGTGCACGATGAACACCCCGTAGTCCATCTGCTGGCGCCGCAGGATCGGGTGCATGTAGTAGAGCCAGTAGACCAGGTGCTCGGCGCGGTTGCGGTACGGGATGATGATGGCGACGCTCTGGCGCGGCGTGCAATCCTTGGGGTGGTAGCGCCCGCCCAGCGTCACCTCCTCGTTCTGCTGCGCCACCAGCTCCATCGACACGTTGTCCGTGAACTCGATGCGCAGGGGCCCCACTGATCGTGAGACAGACGCCGCGGGAGATCAACGTTACGCATCGTCGCGGTTGCAGCACCGGCTTGGGCGGCAGGTTGGCGCGGCGGTGACGTCCGCGCCTCGCGGAAAGAATGGTCTTGCCCGAGGCGGTTCGATTCCCGCCTTGGGCGCCATTCCGTGAGGAGTTTGTGTGTTCTCCCCCCTGTTCTGCGTGGGTTTCCTCCGATTTCCTCCCACAACTTGAAAAAAAAAACTCATTAATTAGTTGGCCGATAACATTATAATATATAGGAAGCAGTGTGTGGTGGCAATATGGCGCCGGCAAACCGCCTGGCTGCCTCCTCGCTACACCTCCGAGTCGTTCTCTCGTCGAATGAATACCTTTGACGTCGAACGAATATGTGCGCGCGTTACAAATGTTAAATGTATTATTATAATACCGATTCGACGCCGGGAACGTGCTCCGAGCGGCACGTGCCGGCGGTGGGCGACACTCACCCAGTTCCTTGGAGTTCTCCGGGCACTGCTGTTGCTCCTGTTTCTGCTCCTGTTTCTGCTCCTGTTGCACGTCCGGAGGTTTGGGCGTCACGACCTTCGTGACGTTCGTCTCCTTGGCCGGCTCCTCGGCCTTCTCACGAACGGGATCGCCGTCCCAAAACTTCGACAGTTCCGGCTTCATCGGCTCCGGGCTGCCTGCTCAGACAGGCAAAGACGAAGATTGCTCCCCAAAACTCCCCGGTATAGCCTTAACGCTGTTGGGGCAAGCTTTGCTCGCGAGCAGCTACGAAGGAGGCCAACATGGCACGTGTGGGGATGGTATGGCTAGCCGTTCTGATGTTTATAACGCGCATATATTAATTCAATGTCGAAGATATTCATTCGACGAGAGGAATAGAAGTCAGTTTGCCGGGTCGGTGGTACGGAACGCTGACCACTAAACCCCCACTCCGAAAAGTAATTACTCACAGCCACACGCGTCCGTTAAAATGACCACCTGCACAAATTGACAATTAGCATGTTTGATGGTTGCTCTTCAGAGCTGTTCTTTCGGGATAGCCGTGTCACGGAGCGCTCTCCTGCTCTCCCTCGCGACGTTTCGCCTCCCACGTTGGAAGCATCACCAGGCGTTATTGCTTCCAACGCGGGAGTCGAAACGTCGCGAGGGAGAGCGCTCGACACGGCTATCCCGAAAGAACAGCTCTGAAGAGCGTGCATCTTAGCCGTGAAAATATACGTCAGTAAATTAGCATTAGTTTGACCCCTCTCACGTGGGAATTGTAAGCAAATGTCTTATCCTACTGTAGCCCATAACAGGGTCATCGATTAAAGTATATACAGCAACGTAAATTGAAAGCATAAGGACACTGCCAAATTCGCGCCATGAGTGATTTGGCAATAAGCTCTCCGTCTGACTTTCACCCACATCCTCATACCTTCACCATTACCCGCACACATCCACTCACGGCTGCCACCGCCTTTACACATTCCATCGTGTGTTTTTACAATCCCGTTTCACCCTTCAATAATTAATCCGGTTAATGTAAGACCGCATTGACGTTTTCACGACTCGATGTCGGAAAACCGCCCTCCGCCGCTGTTCTCTCGGGATAGCCGTGTCGAGCGTTCCTTCTCTAAACCTCCGCGACTCCAACGTGGAAGGGACACTTCGACGCACTGCTGCTCTCGTGAACGTGGAGGGGAACTTTACCTGTCTCGATGCTGAGGTTTTCCTTTTCGCCCAGGAGGCTCCTCACTGAAACACACGGGACAATAGCAAGGCGTTAACTCACTCACGCGACCGCTCCCCACTTAACAACCGTGACCATTTTTAACGCGCCAGCACGTCAGTTCGCTCAACGTCCAAGGTATTAATTTAAAGAGTCTATGGGCCACTGTGCAGGTCCAACCGGTTGTACGAAAGCCAGATATTCACACGTACTAATTAAGAAGAAAATTATAATATTTTCAGCTTGGAATGTGCCACCCCAGCATTTGCTCGCGCTCTGAGACGGAGACCACGTCTATCTATATACAGGCCAGGTGGGCAAAGCAGCAGCCAGGCGATGCGCCGGCTCAAACAACTACCCAAGCTTTGCAAGTCCTCTATGTATTAAGACGTTTTCAACCAACTACCGAATGCTTATACAGCAATACCCCGCTCTACGTCAAATTCGCCTGTACACCAATTTTCTGGAGTAAATTTCAGTTCGGCGAACGTGATTACGTGCCGAGAAGCCGGCACAGGTGCGGCGTGGGCGGTGGACCGCACCTGATCAGCTCCCCGGCACACAGAGCGAAACGTCGGACATCGGTGCCGAACGACACCGCGCCACAGCCGGCGAGCGCGGCGAGACCGAGAAAACCTGTGTGTGTGACGATTTTTCGGAACCGGTCCTGGGCCTCCGCTAGGTCGACTCGGCCTCAAAACGAGTACCAAGTGCGGTGTGTAATCATTGCCGCTAGGGAGACGAAAGGTGGCCCGGCGTGGTGCTGGCCACCCACTCCCTCTCTCGTACGCCGTGCCGGTCTCCATTGGTGCTCGCCAACAGCACTTGACACAAACAGTCTGCAAGGCTATACAGGAACATTCGTCTTTTTTACGTGTACAGTAAACTATGTAGATATGGATCAAATACATAACCAGGTGAGCTTGGCTTTTTGCACATCGAGACACTTCACCTTTGGCCTGTGGTCCAGCACACAGCCTTTGTCATGTTTATTTAATAACACAACCACATGCAGGCTTCCGCCTTTCTGCCTCTCTTCAGCATGACCCGGCCTAACAAATAGCAATCTATGCAAATTATAGTTGCATGCAGCACATCCGCAAAAAAAACCTTAGTTCCTCAGGCTAGTTCCTGGAATGTTTAATCATGTATCAAGGTAGAAGCGTTCACGTCGCGATCCCTGTCAGGAAATACTTGGTGTTGCCTGCGAATTCTACCAAACACTTCGAAGCCGAGCTGAAAGACAACGATGTCCAGAAGCTGACCATCGTGCTTCGAAGAATCGCAAAGAAGAAGACTGACTATTATATCTCTAAATGTTGAAGGGCTGTCTGCAACTAAAGAAGAACTTGTTGCAATGGGAAACTGTCATAACCATCACGCTTCGAAGAATAGAATCGAATTCGAAATGCGTAATTTATCAAAAAGACCACCTCCTCTCCTAAAACGTTATCGCAATGACAAGCGGCTACGGCGTGAGTGAGTTACGGTGTTGAGGCCCTCAGCCAAATTAATGTGAAATGTCGTCAGCGACCCTGAGTCATAAACAGGTTTCCCCAGCCCAGCCCTAAGGTGTCTGTTTACATACGTGATTTAGAACCTATACAAGTGAATTAGCATATTGAGGCGATGACCAGCCACATCTTATTGAACAGAATACCACTGCAGGGTGGTGCAGTGGAAACATCTGCACCTCACAGGAAGAATGGTCTTGCCCGAGGCGGTTCGAGTCCCGCCTAGGACGCCTTTCTGGGTGGCGTTTGTGTGTTCTCCCCCTGTTCTGCGTGGGTTTCCTCCGGGTTCTCTGTAGGAGGAAACCTTGGAGGTTGAGCTGCTATTGGCTGAGAAGCTACCCAAGCGGCATGCGTTCATAACGCCGATTGGCTGCTGCGCCTCCCACGCTCACGCGCAGCCATATCGTAACACGTATCATGAAGTGAAATCTGTTCGTAATGTCATATCCATCCAGCCATCCATTTTCTAAACCGCTTGTCCTGGCGAGGGTCGCGGTGGCAGCAGTAATGTGATAGTAATGTTCTTATAGAACGTATATTCTAAAGTGATTTAATCGTATTGTGAGGCCATCGTAACGCGAGGGAATAGGTATATAAATCTTTGTGACCCTCGGGTGAAAGGCGCTCTATAGATCGCTATTATAATTATATTATGCAAGTCAACGGATCGCCTTGAAAGACAACGATCCGTTCGTAACCACGGGACTCTCAAGGGCTACGCGCGAGTCTGTGGGGCTGCTACTTAAGTCCACGGAGGTTTCTGTGTAACTCAACCAGTTTCCAGGTCATTTTCTGGGTGTCTGTGCGAGTCTATGGCTCTTCGTGCGCGTCACTCAACGCGTTCAAATAGTTCTCGCGCTCCGGGCGAGAGTGTTACCCAAATGTTTGCCTCCCAACAACCTTTGAAAATTACATTCGTCCCACATAAATAAAGGATGAGTGCCACTATCGGGGCCAGTGTTGGCAGTTCCCAAGTACACCTGCCAAGGTCCCAAACTGAGGGCCATTATCTTCTTTATCAGAGTCACCTGGCCCGTTCACAGCCGCATGTTTGCTATCGACGTTCACACCGAGCGGCAGCAGCTGCTGATAATTTCCAAATGTGTGCCGTGTACTTTGAGGTGACCTTTCGTACGCAGCGATGTTGCCACGGTGGCGGCACAGTCGTAACAGCTCACAGAATTAAGGTACCTGGGTTTGATTCCCAACTCGGGCGCCTTTCTGCGTGGAATTTCACGACCTTTCAGTATATTCGAAGCAGCCTTAATCATTTATTTTTTTGTTCCTTTGGTTTGTATGGATTTATTTTTCATTGTTGACATGCCGTTCTCTTCGCGGCCCTTGTGCAGCGCTTTGTGACCCTCGGGTGAAAGGCGCTATATAAAACGCTATTATTAGTATTATTATATGGTCTACCCCCTCCCACCCTGTTCCGTATGGGTTTCCCCCAGGTTTACAAGTTGTCTCAGCATCGTTAAAGCAACAATGTAACTGCATTTTGTCAAACATTCCAATGTTTAAACATTACCTGCACATTACTCAACCGCCTGATAACTAGAACGGGACGATCAAAAGATGCTTTGGTCAGATGGGGCTACAAGACCGGCCCAACCACCTGCGAATGTGGAACACTGCCTTGTCTGTGCTCTACTACCGAACCTCTGCAGCTCAAAAGACCTTACGGAGTTCAATGAAAATGCAAGTGGCTGTGTAAGAAAATGGGAAACTGTAATTTGACCATCGTGCTGCTTCGAAGAATCGCTAAGAAGAAGAAGACTCAATCGGGGCTACACATAGCAAACAATGCTGCCCACTGTGGAAACGTTGCAGGACACCTGCTGAGAAAGACCATTAAGATTCAAATGAGGCTTCCCTCGGTAAAAGTTAAGCAAAGCTTTGTTCACGTGGAGGTTAATAAGTCAGTCTGAGGACTGCTTCCGCAACAGCCACGTGGCGAACATGTCACCTTTTGGTGAACTCAGAAATGTGCATGTTTGTTGTGTCGCAGAAGTCCCGTAAAGAGCTTGCAAGCTCACTGGGTATTTTTCTGCTGTAATAAAAGACATGCCCTTGTGCAGCGCTTTGTGACCCTCGGGTGAAAGGCGCTATATAAAATGCTTCTTCTTCTTTGCGATTCTTCGAAGCGCGATGGTCTATCTATCTATCTATCCCAGTGGACGACTGTCATAAACAGCTACACGGCTCAAGGGTTCCTTCAAGCTGAGCTAAAGACTGACTGTCCCAGCGGGCAGTGGGCTTTACACCCATATTCTCAGACACCCATAGCAAAGACAAACATCCCTCGTGTAGCCTTAAGAGGCTCTGTTAGTGGAGTAACCCCTATAGAGGCCATCGCGGCACACGAAGAGGTGGGTGGGCCAGCGCCACGCTCTCGTGGCGATGTTTACACACCGCACCAGGTATTTATTTGAGGCCGAATCGACCCAGGACTGGTTCAGATAATGCTCACTGGTGTTGGCCGTGAGCGGGAATTTAACTCGGGTCGCCGGGTTCGTAGCGCAACGTGCTAACCAGTGAGCCACCGCTCACCAAACAACAACCGCTATTCGCCACTAAGTGGCGGAGACGTCACCACGGCGCCTGTGCCAGGCCATATGCACCTCGAGGCCATCACGTGATGTGTCGAAGGCTCGACGACAGGTGGTCACGGGACAGACCCAGGTGTCATGGGCTGCTCACCAAACACCCCCAGGCAACTCACACGCACACACCCATTCACTCCCATTAGAAAAAAAATTACGACAGAGGACAAAGGTGTTTCAGCGTTGTCGACAGTTTTGAGAATGGCGGCTCTTGGCCACAACCACGGGCTATTGCGCAACGTTCACGACGAAACCGTGACTTTATATAACCACACGTGTGTCCATAACCGCCGGCTCAGACCCTCCACGCGCGTGGTAAACTCGTGGTGGTTGACAGACGGTGACCGGTGGTCCCAGAATATTATAATAATAATAGTGATGGGATTTTATAGAACCCTTTCCTCCCGAGGGTCACAAAGCGCTGCACAAGGGCCACGGAGAGAACGGCATGTCAACAACGACAGAAGACGAAAACATCCATTTTCTAAACCGCTTGTCCTGGTGAGGGTCGC
>JAZEWU010000046.1:1982796-1992804 GCA_036362915.1 Geotria australis | reverse complement strand
CTCACAGAAAGAATGTGCTGACCACAGGCGCTTCACGTGGCAGACCTATACTGACTTGCTGTCAGATGGAAACGGATGTACGACACGTCTTTTAGTCGTGACCCAAGCCGTCTTCTTCTTTACGATGGTCAACTTATGGACATCGTTGTCTTTCAGCTGGGCTTCGAAGTGTTTGGTAGAATTCGCAGGCAACACCTAGTATTACCTGACAGGGATCGCGACGTGAACGCTTCTACCTTGACCCCCAGACGAAGGTTGTAATCAGTTTAGGTGAACAAGGGACGGCATGTTTCAAACCCAGGTGGCAGCCGGTGTTCACGGGGGCAAGAGTGGAAACGACGCCACTCCCTCCGAAACATTGTAACGTAGCAGGAGCCTCCTGGACATAATAATAGTCTCTAAACTCCTTTCTTGAATAAAGATTATCGCCGGTATTGTCACGATAGAAGTGACGACGATGAACAAAGTTGGGGATCACGGTAGAAGCGTTCACGTCGCGATCCCTGTCAAGTATTACTTGGTATTAAGTGCAAATTCTACCAAACACTTCGAAGCCAAGGAGCTGAAAGACAACGATGTCCAGAAGCTCAACAGATGCCAGAAGCCCCCTCAGTCTGGAGCAAGAAGAGAGGCCAATGCCCGCCCGCCTTTAAGGCCAGCACTGACTATTATATCTCTAAATGTTGAAGGGCTGTCTGCAACTAAAGAAGAACTTGTTGCAATGGCAAACTGTTATATAACCATCACGCTTCGAAGAATCGAATCGATGAAAAAAGTTAGTGGTTTACAACCGGATTACGGAGAGAGACACACTGATCATCACACGTTTTTTTGTGAGCAGCCAGCCACCGGTTGAAATTCCACAATGCCATGGCGGGGAACACGTGTATAGCGTTTGTGTCAAGCCACTGTTGAATGAGGGCAAAGACAAAAATCCCCTGTATAGCCTTAACAGACTGTAGGGTCAAGTGCTGTTAGCGAGCACCTATGAAGGTCGACACGGCGCACGAGGGGGTGGGTGACCAGCAACCACGCCCGGCCGCCTTTGTCTCCCTAGCGGCAATGTTTACACACCACACCAGGTACTACTCATTTGAGACCGAGTCGACCTAGGGGAGGAGGGTTCAGGACCGGTTCAGCAAATCGTCACTGGCGTTGGCCGTGAGCGGGATTCGAATTCGGGTCGTAGCCAGATTCGTGGCCCAGCGCGCTAACCACTGAGCTACCGCTCCCCGCTACGAGGACCCTCACCACACGCCACGTGCATCCACGTGGATGCTGGGAGTTAGTAGACCATACTCTTTCTGGTGACGACATGGCTCCGAAGCAGCCCGATACGACCGTGTTTACACACGGCGATTGCCTTTCCAAGCACTATCAGGGATTAACGGCAGACTAAGCTGTTGATCCTTCGTGATAACCTATATCTAATGGAGGCGCAAAGTGGCAGTATGTATGTCCGCAACGAAAGTAGTACCGGCTTTAAATCCGTCATCAGTCACAAGCGCACATTTTTTCCTGCACAACACCAGGGCTTTTACGGCAATACTTTCCACGTATTGTTTACTCTTCTGAAACGCAAACATTTACATTAATTCAGCTTAAATTCCCAAATTTGCACGAGTACCATCGACACTCTTAGGGCACTCTTCTGCCGTCATCGTGAGGTCAAAAGAACGCGTTACACGCCAGGAACAAGATCACCCGTGGAGCGGGTACTCTGCTAGTAACAACAAGCAGGTGTAGACTATATAAGGTTTCACCTTTTCTGGCAATGAAAGACGTGTTAATAATAATAGCGATTTATAGAGCGCCTTTCACCCGAGGGTCACAAATGGATATATTTTTCCAAAGGTTCCAGTTTGCAAGCAGCCACACCCTTTGCAAAAAGTTGTCTATTTGGTGTTTAAATATCTTAACACGTCTCTCATTGCCAGAAAAGGTGGAAACCTTATCTATTCTACATTATTTGCATACTGGCAAAAAAGTGCCCATAGTCTAAACAAGCAAGTGTGTTTGTCCAGTGCTATAATTCAGGCTAAGGCTTAAGTGACCCCCTCACTGTAAGTTTTAAAGCCTACGCAAAACAAAGGACTTTTAAAATGTTTGTTCAAAGTTTCGTAAGACCGGCCGGATCAAAGCTTGTCAGGCTGCGTGCTGCAGGCAGAGGCGACTCTCTGTTTGCATACAGCTTAAACATTCATGCATTCATTAATGAGTTCATTATCATGTCATGATCACAAACCGCTTAATCCTTTAAGGGGTTGCAGTGAACCGGAGCCTATCCCGGCAAACACAGGGCGCAAGGCAGGGCTATACCCACGATGGTATGCCAGTCCATCTCAGGGCACCGGGGAGCAATTTAGTCCGCAGGCCAATTAACCCATGCAGCAGCATGTCTTTGGACTGTGGGAGGAAACCGGAGTGCCCGGCGAAAACCCACGCGGGCGCGGGGAGAACATGCAAACTTCACACAGAAAGGCACCCGAGCCGGGATTCGAACCCAGGTATTGCCTGCGAATTCTACCAAACACTTCGAGGCCGAGCTGAAAGACATCGATGTCCAGAGGCTGACCATCGTGCTTCGAAGAATCGCAAAGAAGAAGACCTCTTGCTGTGAGGCGGCAGCGCTACTCACCGCGTCACCCCAATTACATATGGATGTCCCTGTAATTTTAATTATTCCACTAGCGGTTTTCCAAAGTAACTCGTCTCAGCCAATGTTTGTTACTCAAAGCGATAGATTTATATCCAAGGAGCTGAAAGACAACGATGTCCAGAAGCTCAACAGATGCCAGAAGCCCCTCAGTCTGGAGCAAGAAGAGAGGCCAATGCCCGCCCGCCTTTAAGGCCAGCACTGACTATTTATATCTCTAAATGTTGAAGGGCTGTCTGCAACTAAAGAAGAACTTGTTGCAATGGGAAACTGTCATATAACCATAACAATAATAGCCTTTTATATAGCGCCTTTCACCCGAGGGTCACAAAGCGCCGCACAAGTGCCGCGAAGAGAACGGCATGTCAACAATGAAAATTAAATAAATAAAAACCAAAGGAACAAAAAAAATGATTAAGGCTGCTTCGAATATACTGAAAGGTCGTGAAACCCTCACGCTTCGAAGTCGAGCTGAACGACAACGATGTCCAGAAGCTGACCATCGTGCTTCGAAGAATCGCAAAGAAGATAGCTTTTCTGGCAAATGGGACAAGCGTTAAGATCTTATATAAACACCGAACGGACAACTTGGTTTGTGATGGTGCCCTGTGATGGACTAGCGTCGCATCATGGGGGTTAAGGTAGAAGCGTTCACGTCGCGATCCCTGTCAGGTAATACTTGGTATTGCCTGCGAATTCTACCAAACACTTCGGGGCCGAGCTGAAAGACAACGATGTCCAGAGGCTGACCATCGTGCTCCGAAGAATCGCAAAGAAGAAGATGGGGGTTATGGCCCTGCCTTGCGCCCTGTGTCTGCCGGGATAGGCTCCGGCTCACCGCGACTCCTCTACAGGATTAAGCGGTTTCTGACAATGGATGGACGGTTTGTGATGGCTGCTCTCCAGAGTACCTTGCTCTACGGGCGAGATAACACCCAGCAGTCGTGACAGTGCAGCAGTAACACTGGGTAGTATAGTGACATCCATCCATACATTTTCTAAACTGCTTGACCCGGTGAGGGTCGCGGTGGCAGCAGTCCAAGGAGAGTGGACCAGACATCCCTTTCCTCAGCAACAGATTCCAGCTCTTCCTGGTGGATGATTCCCAGGCCAGCCGAAGGCTATAATCCCTCCAGCGTGTCCTGGGTCGGCCTCTAGGTCTCCGCCCAGTGTGCCGTCCCTGGTATAGACTTCCTGGGGTGAGCCTTCCAGGGGGGGGCATCCTTACCAGATGTCCGAACCACCTCAACTGGCTCCTCTCAATCCGAATGACCAAACCGACTCAACTCTGAGGTTGTCCCGGATTTCTGTGCTAGCAACAGCCCATCCATCCGTTTTCAGAAACCGCTTAATCCTGTACAGGATCGCGGTGAGCCGGAGCCTATCCCGGCGGACACAGTGCGCAAGGCAGGGCTATTACCCAGGAAGGGACGCCAGTCCATCGCTGGGCACCTGGGGCAATTTTTCTCAGTCGGCCAATTAACCTGGCAGCATGTTTTTGGACTGTGGGAGGAAACCGGCGTGCCCGGCCAAAACCCACGCGGACACGGGGCGAACATGCAAAACTCCACACGGAAAGCCCCCCCCGAGCCGAGATTCGCCCGCGAGAGAGAGACAGAGACAGAGAGACAGAGACATGTCCCCGGCTCACCGATGTCACTCTGCATGCGAAGGCGTGCATGACGACTCAGGGACCCCAGCATCTTCACGTCGGCGTACTTGGTGAAGACAAAGACGGAAGTGATGACCACCACGCAGAGGCCGACCAGGAGGAAGGCACGCTCGCGGGGCCGCATGGCCGCGACCCCCTGGGCCCCCTCTCCGACTAAGCGTCCCTAAAGCAACCACGAACCCCCCCTCAAAACTCGAATATCGAAGCGTATAATCCCCCCCAGTCTAGATCTCTGTGCCCGCCTTTAAAAAAAAGAATTCTCTCACTAATCAAACTACCGTCTTCCCCCACCTACCTGCCCGCCCGCCCGTCCGCCGCAGCCGCCTTACCAGTCTCGTCAAGCAACTTCCCGCCGAGCGTAACCGGCCTAATAATAAATACTACTGAGTCGGACGGGAATCCCGCTGGCTGGCTAGCTAGCCCCGGGGCCCTGTCTGAGACGGTCCCACACACGGGCTCTTCCCTTGCACCTCGCGACCTGACGGCTGCGGGCCTACGGGGATGCGCTCCCACCGTTAGCCGGGCCTCGCCCGCGAGTGACCGACTCAGGCTACAGGAGGCTGAAGGCGTCTCAGACGCACGACAACTAGTGACGACGCTCAACAGTTACGAATGGTAAAACGCAGAATGGTGGTGGTGACCCCGCCTCTCACCCCGTATAACCCCCGACCCCTCCCTAGCCCCGCCCCTAGCACGCCCCTTATCGCGCCGGTCACGCCCCTAACACGCCCCTTCCCTCGCCAGCCCCTCCCCCCCACACCTCTCAATGTACAACAAGCGACCTGTGTAATTAATTTTACCACCGCAATGTTTAACCGTCGTCCAGGGGTCGCGGTGAGCCGGAGCCTATCCCGGAAGGCAAAGGGCGCAAGGCAGGGATATGCGCGGGATGGGACACCATCCCATCACAAGCAATGTTTAACTGGTTTTTTTTGTTTAGTCATTTATGTGCAATGCTGTGTGTAAACGTTAATTTTTTTGTTTGGTTAATTAGTTATTTGTTTATGTAATGTTGTCAATTCGCGTTTTTGTTGTGTCGCAGGAATCCCGTAAAGAGCTTGCAGGCTCACGGGCTATTTTTCTGCTGAGTCGACTTTGGGGAGGCCCAGGACCGGTTCATAAAATCGTCAATGGTGTTGGCCATGAGCGGGATTCGAACTCGGATCGCCAGCTCTGTAGCCCAGCGCGCTTAACCACTCAGCTACCGCTCCCCAAAGACAAAGATCCCCTATATAGCCTGAACAGACTGTAGGGACAAGTGCCGTTAGCAAGCACCTATGAAGGTCGACACGGCACACGAGGGGGTGGGTGACCAGCACCACGCCCGGCCGCCTTTTGTCTCCCTAGTGGCGATGTTTACACACCGCACTAGGTACTCATTTGAGGCTGAGTCGACCTAGGTGAGGCCCAGGACCGGTTTCAGAAAATCGTCACTGGTGTTGGCCGTGAGCGGGATTCGATCTCGGGTCGCCAGATTCGTAGCCCAGTGCGCTAACCACTGGGCTACCGCTCCCCACACACACTCACCGACCTGCACATTCACCTACAGCAAAGATCCCCCGTATAGCCTTACTCACACACCCACTCACAGCTCCACTCTGAAATCCCCTATTGCCCCAAGCTCTAAGAACACCTAACCTTTGTAATTAAAGAAACGCATTCACCCGTATTTACGTGCCAAAGGCTGCTTTGTCGCTGGTTCCTGAACACGTTCTACTTTTTTACGCCCGTGATTATAACAACCATCGTGAATCAAACCATGAAAACCTTCATCAGTAAAACACAATTTTCACCCACCCTGCTTGGGTCACCTCTCTCTGTGTGTGCCAGGAAAGGCGGGGGGCACATCACGTGCCACCCTACCGGTTTCCACCGGAGCGATTGTCATCGTCACCGGTGAACCACAAGGTGCAGCCAAGGGAGCGTCTCAGGTGATTAACAGGTGCTTCGGGTGAGACACACAGGTGGAGAGGCTATAGCTGGCCACCTTCCGCGTTCGACCCCTTCAGTCCGTGGTGTCACAAAGCACGCGTTGGCATTCCTCGACAGCACTATCTTCGCATCGGCCCGCCTACGTAGGCGACTTGCTGCTACTCGGTAGCTGTGTGGCGTGTGCGTTACGTGCCAGGTGGTCAGGGCCTCACCGCAAGGCGGTGCCGCGAAGGGCCCCCGGGCCTGATTGTTGCCGGGTGAAAGCATCGCGCGTTGACCGGCAGCAGTGGCCAGGCAGTGGCGTAGCGTGGGTTGCCAGCGCCCGGGCCAAGACAAGTATTGCGCTTCCTAACCCGTGGACCGTTAGCACTCCCTGAGTCCCTTCCACCAGTCCAGTATTGAATAAGAAATGACTACCGCGTCAGCAAAAAAAAAAATATCACGGCACAAAAATGTTACCTGGCATCGTTTATTTGCCCCGTCATGTTGAAAAACTGTGTAAAATGTTCGAACTTTGGGAGATTTTCTATGAGTGTGGGGGAGGGCGCTCAAGTTTTTATTTTATTTATTATCACTACTTTTTTATCTTTGGAAAATTTGCGCCCCCTAAGATTTTTTGCGCCCGGGGCAATTGCCCCGGTGGCCCTGCCCACGCTACGCCACTGGTGCCAGGTGCTCTGAGACCGGGTCGTGACCCATCAGTGGACCGCGAGTGCCACCTAGGGGTCCGGTGGAGACCAAACCCAAGTGGGCCTTGAGGTTGGAAATGTTGAGAGCCTTCATTCACTCCCCTCTTCCATCTCTGGTGTTGTCCTCACCCCACCTTTATTTTTTCCTTCGTTGTTGACATGCCGTTCTCTTAGCGGCCCTTGTGCAGCGCTTTGTGACGCTCGGGTGAAAGGCGCTATATAAAATGCTATTATTATTTACAACAGCCACCCCCTTCCACAAATTCTCTCAGAAATTCATAACCAGACCGATTGTTGTCTCAGAGTTTACTGTACACTCCATGTAATGCGTATACATAATAATAAAAGCATTTTATATAGCGCCTTTCACCCGAGGGTCACAAAGCGCTGCACATTGTAACATTGTTTGGTATAATATTTGTTTGTTTTTTTAAGACTAAACCCTCACGATTATAAGTACTGTTACTAGCAGGGTACCCGTCCTATGGGCGATCTTGCTCCAAGCGTGTAACACGTTCTTCTGACTTAACATTAATATTCTACCCCTCTCTTAGAATTTGTCTCCGTATACAAAATTGGCAACACTTGCTGTAAGGGGTAAATTGAGATTATATAGTTCTCAAAAGCATGTGTAACAGTGCAAAAGTGGCAAGACAAAGACCAAAGAGTGCTGGAGAGGAGTGATGGCACTAGTGCAACAAGTGGCATTTTAAAGCTGCAAAAAGTGTTAACGTTTAAAAAGGGTAATCGTCAATACGTGGGGGCGTAAAGCTGAAATAAGACACCGGCTCGGTGGCGTGCAGATAAAATGTGCACTAATGAAGGATTCGAAACCGGTACTGTCCCCTTAGTGGGGACACACACATACAGTACATGTACAGACCTATATACACACACACGTATAAATGTCATTGAGTAATTAGCGGTGTAATTTTTTGTCAAATTCGCCACGTTTTGACCGTGACGCCGGCACACGGTGGCCTCCTCTCGTGAACGACGTCCACAGATGGCGTTATCCACACAGGACACCCTAAATACCTCGCACCACTACTCTGGCCACTCGCATCAACACAATCCCGTACTCTGCGCAGCTCATCACAGCATCGGGGGTCAAGGTAGAAGCGTTCACGTCGCGATCCCTGTCAGGTAATACTTGGTGTTGCTTGCGAATTCTACCAAACACTTCGAGGCCAAGCTGAAAGACAACGATGTCCAGAAGCTAACCATCGTGCTTTGAAGAATCGCAAAGAAGAAGATCACAGCATCTACTCCACACACCACGTTCACGCACAACCTTAGCGAAACGCCGTTTCTCGGGCGCGGCACCCACAACCTGGAACAGCCTGCCACACCTATTGCGTCAAGCAAAGTCACCTTTTCACCGACTCACAACAAACCGACTAAGCAGGGCTCCGCGCCTCCGAATCAACGGGTGCAACGCGCCCGGAGAAAATCCGCCACGCGTTACAAAAGTAGATTATTATTATTATATTATTAATCGGGGTCGGATGTTGAATTCGAACCGTGGACCTCTGCAGGTTTGTGTGACCGTACAGTAAGCCACCGTCGACTGAGCTCCATCAATGGACGAAGAGAAACAGCATAATTACACGAAGGAACTCTCTCTCTTTCTCCCGAACGTTCTCTCTCGCTCTCTGTTGTCGGGGCGAGAAGTCTTAGCTCCCGAACATACCGTACCGCTGCCATCAACACACCACAACGGTAGTCGACGCGTCAGCGGAAGCTGACATTTCTCGGAAAGAAAAATAATATTTCTGCCGTATAGAACCGAGGGGGAGAAAAATAAGCGGTTTGAAAATCTCAGGTGTGGGCGCGGGAGGCCAGAATATCCACATTCCGCGATCATTTCACCTCCCCACCCCCCCACGGCCATACATGTTGCATTGCCGCCGAATGGGACTTCTGACAAAGGACCGTGAACGTGGAAACCGGTCCACAGTTGGTGAGCCGTGCTCAGCCAAACGCCGTTCAAAGTACGCGGCCGATGGGATGGAATGCCAAGGGCACGTCGGTAAAACGTCCAGCACTGTTAATAATAATAATTTAACATTTAGCACGCGTGGCACATATTCATTCACTGTCGAAGGTACGCATTCGACGAGAGAACGACTCAGCGGCGTGGCGAGGAAAGCGCAGAGAGGCGGAGGAGGCAGCCAGGCAGTTTGCCGGCGCCATATTGCCACTAGACACTGCTTCCTATATATTATGATGTTATCGGCCAGATAATTAATGAGTGCTTTTTTTTAAGTTGTGGGAGGAAACCGGAGAACACGGAGGAAACCCACGCAGAACAGGGGGGGGGGGGAGAACACACAAACTCCACACAGAAAGGCGCCCGAGCCGAGATTCGAACCCCGGGGCCTTCTTGCTGTGAGGCGCAGATGGTAATTACCACCGCTCCACGTGACACTGATGCAATCGCTCTTGGCACCACGTGCCGGTGCCGCCACCCACATCGCAGCGACATCTAAGAGCTAAGAATGCACATGACAAGCATTGGCTCCCGTATCTGTCGTGCTGCATCTCTGCTGCATCTGGATGCGGGAGGAATGCATTCATCACAAGCACGGAGCCGGCACAGAAAGGCCGCGAAACGTGGTACGGAACGATTGAGTCACAGGGTTCACGAAAGCTCACTGGGTATTTTCCCGCCGTAATAATACACGGCTGTTTTTTTTCGCGGTGCCGCGTCGAGGATTGAGCTTCGCCTCCCGCCGCGTTGGGAGACGAAACGTCGAGAATGAGAGGCGAGGAACGCTCGACACCGCCGTCCCGAAAGAACGCCTCTTGAGAGCAATTCTCATCACGCATCGAGCCGTGGCGAATCCGCATCGTTACAATTGCGTCGAAGCTGGGAGGTGACCGGGAGCGGGTTACCGGTTCCCGACCGTCGCAACCAGTCACCGATGCTGGAGTGGGGCGGTATGAGAGGGAGCTGTGATGTTGTAGATGGGGGGGCCAGGTCTTCTTTGCGATTCTTCGAAGCGCGATGGTTAAATTACAGTTTCCCATTTCTTTACACAGTTCTTTGCATTTTT
>JAZEWU010000046.1:1970892-1982268 GCA_036362915.1 Geotria australis | reverse complement strand
CGTAATTTTGGATGGTGATGACGATGACCGTTTTCAGTCGATCGGAACCAGAGTTCGGGCGGCGACGTGGGTTGACGACGGCGGCGGCGGCGACCGTCGCTCGGCCACGTCGCGCCGAGCAACGGCAACGGAACCGCAGGAGCCTAGGTTCGTCACGCGGCCAAACGGGCGACGGAGCGATGGCTGCGACGGAGGCGGCGGTGGCGGTGACGGTGACGGAACGATGGCGGCACGACGGGGGAGGAAAGACGCGATCACCAGGAGCTCCAGCCGGCGTCGTCTCCGCGCCCGAACACGAGGAAGAACGCGAGGATCGTGGAGAAGATGATGACGTTCGCGGCGAGGACCAGCGCGCACGCGCCCCACATGACCTGCGCGGGACGGGTCACGGGACAGGGGTCACGCGGGGGTCAGAGTTGACGCCGGGATTAGCGGAGTGTTTGGGTGGGGGAGGGTGGAGGGTGGTACACGTGGTTGCTGATTTTCCGTGCTCTGTCGTTGTCGACATGTCGTTCTCTCTGCAGCTTTGTGCAGCGCTTTGTGACCCTCGGGTGAAAGGCGCTATATAAATGCTATTATTATTATTATAAAAAATAGATTGAAAAATTAGAGCCGGGTAGTGTTTCCATGTTACTAGCTTCTTTCTCCCTGTCGCTCACCCTCCATCCCTGTCTCCCTCCGTGTTTGTCTTTAACGGAAGCGACGGCCATCTTGGGGGGGGACGCTGGCATATTTTTGCCGCTCATAAGATTGCCAGTTTCACTACCTTTCAGTGTATTCGAAGCAGCCTTAATCATTTAACTTTTTGTTGCTTTGGTTTTTACTAGTTGTTTTTTTCCTCCCGTCTTTGTTGACATGCCGTTCTCTCCGCGGCCATTGTGCAGCGCTTTGTGACCCTCGGGTGAAAGGCGCTCTACAAATCGCTATTATTATTACTGCCGCCGTGCCGCCCCGTGGCCAGGCCCGCGCCGCGTAGCGTGCCGTTCCGTTCCGTTGCCGCGGTGCCGACTCACCGTGCCCACGTGCGCCAGCACCATGGGGAGGCCGAACGCCGACACGACGACGCCCGTGGTGAGGAAGAGGCCGATCTCGGCGCCGAAGCTGCTGCTGCTGGTTTCGGCGTCGCTGGAGAGGCGGCGCGCGGCGCACCACGGCACGGGAGCCAGCACGTAGAACAGCAGCACGAACAGCGGCCAGTACGAGCTGCGAGGGATGCACGGGGGGGCAGGATGAATTGCCGGGGCAGCGAGGTTTTCCCCCCACGAATAGAGACGTTTGATAGATGTTTATTATTACGGTAGAAAAAAAACCGAGCGAGCTTGCAAGCTCTTTACGGGACTCCTGCGGCAGAACAAACAAGCGAATTGCTGACGATAATTCATAAAAATATACACAAGATTCGTGTATAACCAAATTTAATTCAAACAACAACAAAAAAAACATTGACACGTAGCACTGCACGCATTTTATCAAATAAAATAGGACAAAATACACAGCCCCAAAGACGCGCTGCCCAGGTTAGTTGTCCGGACTAAATTTCACCCCCCGTTGCCCTGACATGTAACTCGTTTACCCATGCCCGCCGGACAACTGTTAAAAATAGCTACGCGGCTCAGCGGTTCCGTTCCAGCTTAAATAACAAAAAATGGACTGCCTGACTTTGGACCCGATGATTCGTGTGGAGTCTGGGTTTGGCAGCCGCGGTTATGGGCTTACTGCGCCACCCAGCGGAGACCGCGTGTCCTTCACCGGAGCGACGGACCCGCTCGTGGTGTTAGATAGATAGACGTTTATTATTACGGCAGAACAAAATACCCGGTGAGCTTGCAAGGTCTTAACGGGACTCCTGCGACAACGGCAAACACGCGAATTGCTGACAATAATTCGTATAAAACCAATACTTATATAAGTTAACAATCATTGTAACAAAACAAAAAATTCGGAACGTAAAATATGAAACTGTTGGAAATAGCTAGGTTTTTAATACCCGTTCAGCGGTGAGTTTTTTTAAATCTAAGCTGGAAGGAAACGTTGAGCCTATGTAGCTCGTTTTAACAGTTGTTCGGAGGGGAGGGGTAAGAAAGTTACAAAATCTTGGGGCACCGGGGGGTATTTTAGTCAGGGCAATTAACCTACGCAGCACATCGTTTGGACGGTGGAAGGAAACTGGAGTACCCGGCCAAAAACCCAGGAGCTCGTGGCCTGCATAAAAACAGAGGTCAGGAGGCGCTGACTTAGACAACTTAGGTAGCTGGGAGACACCGTGGGCCTGAGGGTCGCCTGGGCCGGACAGGCCACGACCCGGGGGCGACGGGGGCCGATGGTCGAGAATCATCGCAGGAGTCCCGTAAAGAGCTTGCAAGCTCACTGGGTATTTTTCTGCTGTAATAATAAACATCTGTCTATCGATCTATATCTATCGCGGCGCGGCGGCCGCCAGGGAACGCGATCGCGCCCGACAGGCCGTCTCCGTTTAGCGAGACCGCCCGAGACGCCGATTACGTGGGGAAAGAGGCTTCCGTCCAGCAGTGGATGAGAACGTGGCTGCCGATGCCGACTCACTTGTACTGGGGAAGTCCGCAGGCCAGCATGAGGAACATGAGCCCCACCGCTCCGCCGAAGGACAAGCACAGCAGTGCTGCGGGAGATACAGACACAAGCGTTACTAGCAGCTCGGTCACCAGCCGGTCACCATCCCGCACGAGAGCCCGGAGAAACCCCAGCGCCGCGCCGCTCTTACACACGAGGGGACACACCGGGGTTGCCGCCTGGGCGGTGCGAAAAACCGGGACATATCGTGCACGGAGTAAACGGAATGACACAGAGAGAGAGGACTACAACACCAACAACAACAATAACCGCCATTCCGCCACTGCGCCCGGTGTGGCTGGCAACGACCCGGGCTTTGAACGAGTTGACACTTGTTCCGTGAATATAAAGGCATTTCCCAGGGCGGTTGAGGGGGACGGTCCTGGGAAAACCAGGACGGGTGGCAACCCTAGGAGACGGGCAAAACAGACACGACACAGCCCAAGAGACAGTTGGTGCCGGAAAACCGCACGGCTGCCTCCTCCGCCTCTCTGCGGTTTCCTCGCTACGCCTCCGAGTCGTTCTCCCTTCGAATGAATACCTTCGACATCGGATGGATATGTGCCACGCGTTATAAATAGCGCGTATTATCAATATTATTGAATGGCGAGACAAACTAGGCGTGTTTCGGGGGGGGGGCCCTCTTGCGTGCGAGGACCGTGGGCCAATGGGCCCGATCCGCCGCCTACCCTCTGGGCGGTCCTGGCTGAGTGAGCGTCCTGTGTGCCACCGGGGAAGCTCCGCTCCAGTCACAGGACTCTTTGCTCGGCGGAATGTTTGGCCAATGGCTTGTTTATATATCTGGTAAAGGCGGCTTTCACTGCCGCGCGAGTTTCTCTTGGGTGTGTGAATTTTTCCATCGAAGTCGCAGGAAAAACCGAATTGTGCCCGCCACCGTTCCACGGTCACCACCGCCACCGCCAGCCAGCCAGCCAGCCGTGATGAATGGCAGCCCTGTTTTCGGGGTGAGAGGGTCGCTATTCCTACAAGTGTCTAAAAATAGCAGTAGAGCGTACGGAGCGGTGGTGCAGTGCTTTGCGCGCTATACGAGTACCGCTGCCGCCTCACAGCAAGAAGGTCCCGGGCTTAAATCCCAGCTCGGGTGCCTTTCTGTGTGGAGTTTGGATGCTCTCCCCGTGTCCGCGTGGGTTTTCGCCGGTTTTTTCCCAGTCCAAAGACATGCTGCTGCTACATAGCTTAAATTGGCCTGCTGACTAAATTGCCTCCGGTGCCCCTTGTGACGGACTGGCGTCCAATCCTGGCTATAGCCCTGCCTTGCGCCCTGTGTCTGCCGGGATAAGCTCCGGCTCACCGCAACCCCGTACAGGGATTACGCGGTTTCTGACAACGAATGGATCGATGAAAAAAATGAGAAGGTTATATTGCTGTAACAAATAATAACTATCTATCTATTTATTCCCCGCTCAGCGAGCGTCGAGGAGCAGCGCTCATCTCCCGACCGCTGAACGACCTATCCGGGCCACGGACGAGGCTTTTTTCCATGAGTTGTGGTAGGAACAGGGGAGCGAGGGGGATGTAGGGACCGAGCGAAGGGAAGTGGGGGGGTGGGGGGTGCCGTGTTACAAAGGGGACCTTGTGAGCAGCCGCCACCACCACCCAGCACCACGTCACCCCCTCGCCCAACCGACAACAAGCCGCCCCGATGTCTGGTTTCGGGGGTTCCCCGCACCCCGGCCCCCGGCCCGAGGTGGGGGTCTTGAAGGTCGCCCTTTGTGAGTGCTAACTTCTCGGCCCCCTTTCTCTCAAGAAAGTTGGGGTCTCTCCCGTGGGGGGAGGTGATCGACACCAGGTGAAATTTACTCCGTGAAAAATGTGACTGACTTGGCTCGGCTGGCTCGCTCTCCCGTGCCACCGGCACCCACCCCTCACTCACCTCGCGGTGGGTGATTAGGCCGGGAGGCCACGCAGGGGTTAGACAATGTGCCGGATTCTCTACCCAGGTCACCGGCGTGAGTGACTGTGTGCTGAAACTGGGGGGTGGCATGGGGGGTAAGAAGGGGCTCACTATACTTTAATAATCGCCCCTGCCATCCCATAGCAGTGTTTCACTGTTTTAACTACCTTCTAATTGTTTTTCGGTCACTTGCGTGCAACGCTGTGTCCATCCATCCATTTTCAGAAACCGCTTACTCCTGTACAGTGTACAGGGTCGCGGTGAGACGGAGCCTATCCCGGCAGACACAGGGCGCAAGGCAGGGGAACGCCGAGGATGGGACGCCAGTCCATCGCAAGGCGCCTGGGGAAATTTAGTCAGTACGTCAATTAACCTGGCAGCATGTCTTCGGACGGTGGGAGGAAACCGGAGTGCAATGCTGTGTGTGAATAGTAATTTTTTGTTGGTTTTGTTTGGTTATTGATGTAGGTTTTTTCACGGCTAGATTCACGATGGTTGCTCTTCGGAGCTGTTCTTTCGGGATAGCCGTGTCACTGAGCGATCTCCCATCTCTCCCTGATGATGCTTCCAGCGTGGGAGGCGAAACGTCGCGAGGGAGAGACGGAGATCGCTCTTGTCCATCCATCCATCCATTGTCAGAAACCGCTTAATCCTGTACAGGGTCGCGGTGCGCCGGAGCCTATCCCGGCAGACACAGGGCGCATGGCAGGGCCATACCACGGATGGGACGCCAGTCCATCACAGGGCTTATGAATTTTGTATAGATTTTAATTATTATCAGCAATTCGCATGTTCGTTGTGTCGCAGGAGTCCCGTAGTGAGCTTGCAAGCTCACTGGGTATTTTTCTTCTGTAATAATAACAACCATCTTACTGTATCTATCTTCTTGCTGTGAGGCGGCAGTGCTACTCACTGCTAATACCACCGTGCCGCCTCCCCACTTTGTAATTTCCTCCCACCATCGCCTCCCTACCCACCACCCCGTTCTTAATATAACCTTACTCAATTCAAAACACCGAGCTGCGTTTTGTTTGTTGCTGTTGACTTGGCGCTTCGGGCCCCCCCTGTGCTGAGTGACCGTGCTACGTACTGTAGATACAGACACACGTAGCGGACACTAGTTTACGAAACAAACTTTGGAAGAGAAAAAAACCCACCAGCCCCTCGGAAACGTCGCGCTTCTCAACAACCGCGCCGGGCGCGGCCACACCCAGCGAGTAACGACCGCCGTCAACATCCTCAACCGATCCACTGCTGGATGAAGGCTTTCCATCAAAAAAACACCGCCGCCGCCGCCTCTCACACGTTCCCGTTAAGCGAGCTCTCTCTCGACCGACCGCCCGCTAGGTGGTTTCGTCGCTGCGTCTCCACGGTGTTTGAAAGACGTTCCCCCCCAACCAGTTCGCGCCGAACTAGAAAATCAATAAGATCGGATCAGCTGTGCCGTGCCGTCACACTCAGCCCTCAAGTGACCAGGATTCCCTTTGTGGCCATCACGGCCGTTCCGTTCTCCCCCGCTATCACTGCGTGATCCGTCAACCCTCCCACGACGCTGGGGTTTAGTTGAGACAAACTCTCTCAGCAACCCGCTTCGAAACGTTATCTTTTCTCTGCGTGAGACCACCGGCCTTCCCCCCCTCATCAACAACTGCTCTCCCACCCACCCCCAAGCTCCCCTCCCCAAATACCTTTCACTCCGGCCATGGTCGTGCGTGGAGCGTGAAGTGCCGAGCGCTGGGAGCCGATGCTGAGCGCTCCCTGTGAGCGCGGTGACGTACGTCCGGGAGGGGGAATGAGGCCGATGGGGGGTGGGTGGATAGCAGAGCAGGGGGAAGCGTTTCCACTCGCTCAAACTGTTTCTCAAACTTCGGGTAGACGTTCAAATCGGCGCGGGTCTCTTTAAGGAGTGCAGTTTGCCTGCGGTGGAGATCGACGCAAATGGCGCCGGATGTCGGAACGAATGAATTCCCGCCGTCAAAAATTGCTGACGCGTTGCTTGCCAGACTTGTTCCGGGAAAAAACGGGACTCGTGGCAACGCTAGCCGGCAGCCGAGTCGAACCGAAACAATGGGTTATGCCTCTTCCTCCGCACTTCTCTAGAATTCCCCCTCCCCCGTTCGCGCCTCCCCCCCCGACCCACACTTTACCCCACCCTGATAAATTCACTACAGGGTGAGGGCCTCCCGTGTCCGCGCGGGTTTTCGCCGGGCACTCCGGTTTCCTCCCACAGTCCAAAGACATGCTGCCGCATAGGTTGATTGACCTGCGGACTAAATTGCCCCCGGTGCCCCGTGATGGACCGGCGTCCAATCCTGGGTATAGCCCTGCCGTGCGCCCTGTGTCTGCCTGGGGATATGCTCCGGCTCACCGCGACCCTGTTACACTGTGTACAGGATTAGCGGGTTTCTGACAATGGATGGATGAAAAAAAACCGGAGGAAATGTGACGCATGATATGAGCAGTTTACTTACGAGACGCAAGATTGTAATAATTTCACAATTGTCACCCGCAATAGGAAGATTCTGCACCGTGTGAGATGGTTAACTCTTCAAGCCTGGCAAAACTTTCGGCAAGTTTAGATTGTCGACGTCAAAGCAGAGCAGACAAAAAGCCGAGGCGAGAGGATGGTTTGATGCCACAGGAAACGAGAGGTCGGAGCCTGTGGGTGCCTGTGGTATCCGGTGCAGCACGGGGGAAAATTTCGACTTAAAATCAACAGACTTCACCAGCTGCCTCGCACGTCCCCATCTCGATATAAAAAAAACCCACCAAAACACGAAACCAGGCCCGAAAGTGTGACAAGTGTCCCTAAGTAAACGCTGTTTACTGATGTCCTTTCAAGTCAAGTTTATTGATCCACACACGCATAAGATTACATGGCAGTGAGATTCTTTGTTCCCGTTCTCTCTCAGCTCTGTGAAAAACATTCATTCATTCATTTTCAGAAACCGCTTAATCCTATACAGGGTCGCGGTGAGCCGGAGCCTATCCCGGCAGACACAGGGCGCAAGGCAGGGCTTATACATAGGACCGGACGCCAGTCCATCACAGGGCACCGGGGGCAATTTAGTCCGCAGGCCAATTAACCTATGCATGTTTTTGGACTGTGGGAGGAAACCGGAGCGCCCGGCGAAAACCCACGCGGACACGGGGAGAACATGCAAACTCCACACAGAAAGGCACCCCGAGCCGAGATTCGAACCCGGGACCTTCTTGCTGTGAGGCGGAAGCGCTACCCACTACGCCACCGTGCCGCCCGTTCTGTGAAAAACAATTATGTCCAATAGCATGCAAGCTTTAGTATTAAAAAGAAAGAAAAAAGTCAAAAATACTATATGATAATAAGCACAGTATAGCCCTGCCTTGCGCCCTGTGTCTGCCGGGATAGGCTCCGGCTCGACGCGACCCTGTACAGGATTAAGCGGTTTCTGACTGGATGGATGGGCTGGACTGTGGCATGAAGCGTAGTACGAGATGAGAATTGCTCTCCATAGCTGCTGATTCGGGATAGCCATGTCACTGAGTGTTCCCCCTCTGCTTCGCGATGTTTCGCCTGCAACGCTGAAGGCCACTTTCAATTCAATTCAACTTTATTTGTCAACTCTACCATATGTACAGGACATACAGAGGATCGAAATATCGTTTCTCTCTTCAGGCGTTTTCTGAGTGGTTCAGCTGAACGTGCTGTGCTATGTATATAAATAATGTGCGCTGAGAATGTGCCAGTTATGCTGCTCTGATGTCAAACGCAGTCCATTGTTTTGCCCGTTGAAAACGCACATCAGTAAACCGAGATGTCACACGTAACATGTTGGGTAATGGCTCTTCGTCACGGCACATACCGGCACGCCGCGGGGTCTTAGGCGTCAAGGTCGTGTGCATTGGCCAAGTTTGTAAATACGACCATCAACAAGCCCCCAACACAATAGAGCAGCACAAGGCATCAGGGGCAGACCCGTCATTAGACGAACAAGAAACCCCCTGGATGGCCGCCCAGGAGGAATGTTGGCATTAGCCCGGCGCAATGTGGCGAGCTGTGCAAAACCACGCTCGCTCCAGTGGAACAACCACCTCACCAACTTCCCATGCGTTGCGGATCTCGTCTCGCTAAAACAGGATGTTCACAGTTGCACGCTTATTTGAATTCCCATTCAGGATGTGGTCAGTACAAGCGGGTTTTTTTTTTTACAAACGCAGGAACAGCTTAGATAGAGATGTCCTCGTCGGAACGAAACGTCACCAACCGCTCTGCGAAGTTGACTACTGGCAGCACTCGTCCTTTCGATGCGATACAAAATACAACCGTTGTGCTATCAAGCAAATTAAAGCACTTACACTCAACAAGTGGCCTGAAACATTTCGGACGTTTCAGGAAATGATTAGTCTTCCCAGCACAAAGGCCAGCAAGTCAAAAAGTTGATTAATCAATTTATACTTAATTTAAAAAATTGCTTGCACTATCTTTTTAAAAGAGCGTCAAAAACCCCAGATGTTTCAAACGTTATTGTAAAGGTTGCAGCGATTCAAAAATAATTTTAGTTTACAATACACGCTGCGACTCCCTGCAGAAGCAGGGACTCTTTAGAAAGCAGGGACTCTTTAGAAAGTCCCTGCAAAAGCAGGGACTCGAACGCACAGACGGTGATAGATGTTTATTATTACAGCAGAAAAATACCCAGTGAGCTTGGAAGCTCTTTACGGGATTCCTGCGACACAAGGTGCGAATTGACAATGGTGGCTGCAGAGGGGAACGGCCAATCTCAATACTGCCAGGATGACGTCACGCTAATGACAACACCGACGGTCAATCACAAGCTGAAATTAATGTAATTTGAAACATCTTTATTTACGAAGTACTATTCGGTTGGATACAAAAATACCTAAGGTTGTTAAAATCTACAAAACTGGATAAGCTTTGGATTTTAGGCTCCAACAATAAAAACGTAACGATTTTTCGTGCTTAATGTTAGTATCATCTGAAATTTGGTATCTAGTCCTTCCATCCATTTGCTGAAACCGCTTAATCCCATACAGGGTCGCGGTGGAGATCTAGTCCTGATTTTTTAAAATCAAATTTTAAAATCGAGAACACATCCCGAGTTCCAAATAACCAGCAGGGATCCAAAAAATTCACAACTACATTTTTTTTACAAAGTGGAACACTAAATAAATGTGTTAAGAGCAATCTAGACACGGGTAATCTTAACGCTATATACAGGCATAAAAACACACTAACTCGGCGTACGAGTGTCTACTGTTTATGGACCCCCCCTGAGCTAAAACGGCAAACCAAATTTTTGACACTTTTCACAGGCCACCCCATTCCTGAAAGTCGGTCTCTCACCCATAGATCTGCATCATTAATTATTCTAATTTTAACTCAGGATATCATACAAATACCCCTTGCACATCCGAGCCCGGCTGAGGTCACTCTAGTGTTGAACTGACCTCAGACGAATTACACAAATTATCCCCGCCGAGCATGGTTTGGACCCGCGTCTCTCAAATATCTTGTAAGGCCAGCACAGCACGGTTTGGTTCTGCCTCAGCTGGAAAAATGCTAATGGAATATCACCCATGCTGTGCTGGCATGGCTTGAATGTGCAGGTGGAAAAATGGTGTAATTTGTGAAAGCAGCCTTTTTGCAGAACTGGTGCTGCGTTACGGATTTACTCATTGTAGCTGTGATGGCTTTTCTATGCTATCAGATGTAAGATAAGATTTGTCATTACCTGACGGGCCTCTTCCTGCAGAGGCCCGTTCTAGGCAACAACCAGTGGACAACTAATATAACTATTTAAAAGACAAATGAACGAAACAATCCACAGTGATGTGCAAAGTTAAAATGCAGGCACATACACGGCTAGCTATATTTACAGCCTTTAAAATTCTAAAATTACAATTAAAAAATTATTGCGTGAAATGTCCATGTTCATATGAAATACTGCACATAACAAATAACAGCATAAGCTCATTCATTCATTTGTGAGAAACCGCTCAATCCTTAGAGCATTGCAGTGAGCCGGAGCCTATCATGGCAGACACAAGGGGGAAAGGCAGGGCTATACCCAGAATGGGACGCCAGACCATCACAGGACGTAGTTATAAACTCTAAACGTTAAAATTGTTAATCAGTGAAATGTAAACATTTCTGTAAAACAACTTTGCACCTGGGCGGCACGGTGGCGTAGTGGGTAGCGCTTCCGCCTCACAGCAAGAAGGTCCCGGGTTCGAATCTCGGCTCGGGGTGCCTTTCTGTGTGGAGTTTGCATGTTCTCCCCGTGTCCGCGTGGGTTTTCGCCGGGCACTCCGGTTTCCTCCCACCGTCCAAAGACATGCTGCCAGGTTAATTGGCGTACTGATTAAATTTCCCCAGACGCCCTGCGATGGACTGGCGTCCCATCCTTGGTGTTCCCCTGCCTTGCGCCCTGTGTCTGCCGGGATAGGCTCCGGCTCACCGCGACCCTGTATAGGATTAAGCGGTTTCTGAAAATGAATGAATGAATGAACGTTGCACCTTTTAAGCTTTAAATAAATGTATACGTGTCAAAGAGTTAAAATGCTTTGCATTTTTTATCGGGTTACCAAACTGGATCTGTCAATAAGCGCTAACAAAAATCCATTAAAAAAATAAAAATTACAGGCTTTGTGCACATATAAAAACACCTAACAATAAATGTAACCTGGCCTGCAGCAATCAATCGTTATAAAAACTGAACTGGATGGTCATTATCGATTCCCCCGATATCTGGAATTGACAATCTGTTGTTGTCGTTGCCAGGTTTAAATGGCCGCTATGCAGGCTGACCCGGGTAGACACAATCGCCCGGGTCTCGGAGCAGAATTTTACGGTCGGACGCCCTTCCGGACGC
>JAZEWU010000046.1:1932473-1955318 GCA_036362915.1 Geotria australis | reverse complement strand
TGTCTTTGGGGAGCGATAGAGTTCAAATCTCGCTCACCACCAACAATGCTGACGATTATACGAACCCGTATTCAAATTGATCACGCAGCCAATGTAGCCGTTTGCGTAGTGTCTCGAACTTATGGTTCAACACCAATCCTTCCTACTGTTCGTCGGTGTACAGGTGTGTGCTTACCGGTTACGGCACCTGGTCACGTCAGGCTGTAGCTCTGGGTTCCGAAAGCTGCTCGAGGGATGTGTGAGATGGGTGAGCTTTGAACGCGAAAACCCGCCTTAGCTTAAGGTGTCGGAAGCTCTGGCTTGGCATTTACCGGCAAAGCAACGGCTCAAAAAGGAAGGCACGGTCACACGCGGGAACTGGATTTAGTTATTTAAAGCGGAGATATTACGCGCGCGCTCACTCGCTCGTGTGTTGTTGGGGACGCGTAAAGTTGACGGATAATTTGCAACTCCGGTAAATCCATCACGATTATGGATGCCGCTGCATGTAATCTGATCACTTTAGCGTTTTATGTTGATATTTCATCATCTTTGCCGCTAGATTACAGGCTATTTTTGTTGCAGATGAAGACACAGCGGCACGCTGTGTGCTGCTCTTACTGTACCTTAGTACAGCTGGCCTGGGAACGCCTGGGAATCCCCCCTCAGGAAGAGCTGGAATCTGTTGCTGAGGAAAGGGATGTCTGGTCCACTCTCCTTGGACTGCTGCCACCACGACCCTCACCAGGACAAGTGGTTTAGAAAATGGATGGATTTCATCGTATTGTGGGGCCATCGTAAAGCGTTTGCGACGAACCCGCCGCGTAACGATACCCCGAGTGCCCGTCGACGCCTGTTTCCAAACCCCCCCCCCCCCTGGGGCGGATCGTTCTTTCCGTCGTCCGAAAACGCTCCTTCCCTCTTGCAGCCACGCGGCGGCTGCCGCCCCCCCACAAACCCCCTGAATGGGCAGCAAACGCGCAGATAGCATCAGCCCGAGGGGAGCTTCCAGTCACGCCCGGGCGAACGCACACTCCCCTGGCCAGTTCCTCTCTCCTGCTTTGTGTGCTTGTGTGTGTGTGTCCTTTCCGCTAAATTTGCGTCGTTTCAAGCGGAACGCGGCCAAACAGTCCGGGCGCACCCCCCCGTGTTACCGGCGGTGACCGGCGTGTTCCATCCATCCATCCGTTGTCAAAAACCCGCTTAATCCTGTAACAGGGTCGCGGTGAGCCGGAGCATAACCGGGCCAGACACAATGCGCAAGGCAGGGCTATACCCAGGTTAGGACGCCGGTCCATCGCAGGGCACCGCGGGGAAATTTATTCCGCACGCCAATTAACCTACGCAGCAGCAGCAGCAGCGTGTCTTTGGGCTGTGGGAGGAAAGCGAAGTGCCCGGCGATACACCGCGCGGACACAGGGAGAGAACGCGCAAACTTCACGCAGAAAGGCGGCACCCGAGCCGGGATTTGAAACCGGGAGCTTGTCGCTGTGAGGTGGCGGCGCTACTCACCGCTACTCCACCGTGCCGCCCTGTCTCCGCCGCGTTTCGTGGGCGATACGAGTCGACGGCGGTGGCGTAATAATCCGGCCGAGCGCTCCGCCGTCAAAATAGGAGCGCGGCCTTAAACGAGCCCGAGCTGCGCGGCTCTCCCACAACAATATGCGCTCTCAATGGATGGACGGATGTTTATTATTACAACAGGAAAAAATACCCAGTGAGCTTGCAAGCTCTTTACTGGATTCCTGCATTGGCACAACAAACGCACGAATTGACAAATAATAATAATATCATTTTATATAGCGCCTTTCACCCGAGGGTCACAAAGCGCTGCACAAGGGCCGCGAAGAGGACGGCATGTCAACAACGAAAGAAAAAAACAACCAATAAAAACCAAAACAACAAAAAATAAATGATTAAGGCTGCTTCGAATGCACTGAAAGGTCGTGAAACAAAACAAATTAACCAAACAAAAACAACAAATAATCATTTACACACAGCATTGCACATAATTGACCAAATAAATAAATAAGCAATAAATTAAAAACATGGAATAGACCAAAATAGAGCGGTGGAAGCAGTTGTCACACAGCGGGGGCAAAACGCGGAGAAGCGACCCACGAAAGAACGGCTCTTGAGAAGTGGTTCTCTTACACAATACCATTGTGATGGACACCACAGGATGACCAATGTCGGCTTCCCGCAAAGTGGCCATCATTTCTTCATCGACCTTGCAGCATGACTCTGTGTCTCCACACCGCTGGGATTTGAACTTTTAATCTTACGGTAGTGAGTCGAGCGCTCTAACCATGGGGGTATCCAGCCGGCCGCACCATGGCACATTAACAGTGAATTGTGCGTTATTACTAAATTCCTATGTATCGATGTAGGTTTTTACGGCTCGATGTATGAGAATTGCTCCTTCAGAGCTGCTCTTTCGGGACAGCCGTGGCGAGCTTCCGTTCCTTTGTGACGTTCAGGGCGGCACGGTGGCTCAGTGAGTGGCGATGCCGCCTCACAGCAAGAAGGACCCGGGTTCGATTCCCGTATCGGGTACCGCCTTTCTGTGTAAATTGTGCATGTTCTCCCCGTGTCCATGTAGGTTTTCGCCAGGCACTCCGCTTTTCTCCCTCGAATAATTGGCCTGCTGAGTAAATTGCCCTTGATGCCCTGTGATGGACTGGCGTTCCATCATAGCTATAACCCTACCTTGTGCCCTTTGCTTACCCTCCCCTCTCCGCTGGACAACTGCTAAAAAGAGCTACACAGAGTCGATTCCAGCTTGGAATTAAAACTGACCGAGTGAGTCTGCTGCCGTTGAGAAGTTGGCGTATAAGTTCGATACTGTTTTAGGGATGCTTCCAACGGTGTACTGGATCCCACTGCGGGCTCGCAATCCGGGGCCTGCCGTTTCGATTTCAACCCCCGGCGCAGGAGCCTTATCAACGGAGTATGTTTCTTCAAAGAGAAAACGTTGCCCCCGCGCTCCCTGGCGAAACGATATTTTGAATTGTCCCACGCATGCCTGAGGTTTGCAACACCAGGTGTTGAGAAAGAGAGAGTGTGTGTCTTACCCTTTTATAGTGATAGTAAAAAAACCCCACCGCTTTTCGTATCCCTGTTGTGTAAACAGCGGGCAACGCCTTGTGTACAGGTACATTTCAACACTGCGTTTTGTCGGCACACAGCTGTACCGGGTGCATTCCGTCCCCCCTCTCACCCCTCCCTTCAGCAAGTCGAAACGCACATTACCGTATAGTTTGCGCCTCACAGCAAGAAGGTCCCGTGTTCGAATCTCGGCTCGGGCGCCTTTCTGTGTGGAGTTTGTGTGTTCTCCCCCTGTTCGACGTGGGTTTCCTCCGGGTTCTCCGGTTTCCTCCCACTACTTAAAAAAAACACTCATTAATGATTTGGCCGATAACATCATAATATATAGGAAGCAGTGTGTGGCAATATGGCGCCGGCAACGCCGCCTGGTTGCCTCCTTCGCCTCTCTGCGCTTTCCTCGCGCCTCTGAGTCGTTCTCTCGTTGAATGAGTACCTTCGACAGTGAATGAATATGTGCGCGTTAGAAATGTAAAATTATTATTATTAAGTTGGTTTATTAAGTAGCGAGAGCCAGGTGGCACAGAGTTCACTCTGCGATGAGCTGGCATTGCTGAGAATCCTGGGTTTGAATCTGGGCAGTTGCCCGTCTTCTTCTTCTTTGCGATTCTTCGAAGCACGATGGTCAGCCTCTGGACATCGTTGTCTTTCAGCTCGGCCTCGAAGTGTTTGATAGAATTCGCAGGCAATACCAAGTATTACCTGACAGGGATCGCGACGTGAACGCTTCTACCTTGACCCCCAGTTGCCCGTGATTAAACCGGGTTCGCTAATGTAGCGGGTTGATGGTCTTAGCCCCGCTCCGTGCTGCCTACACAGATGATATATAGCTTTAAGTTGGTTTCACGGTGGGTTTCACTAATTCTAGCTCCGGGAATTGAGAACGAGTTTGAATGCCGTGCACTCATCTCATAGCGGAGCATGCTCGTAGCGCAGTTGGAACGGATTGTGAAAAACAGGCAAAAACATCCTTGAGAAGATTGTGAGCCAGATGAACTACACACATTCTATTGCACTTCCTGGATTTTCATTCTCTTGACTCCAGGGAGGCTACGTATTGCAGTGATTATGTTCTGCGTGTGTTTTGTGTCCATATCTTGGTCAACTCCTAACACCTGGGTCTGTCCCATGACCTGCTGGCCGGGAGCCTTCCTCACTAAATTCAAGGTGACCCTAGCCTGGCACAACCATAGTGGTAATGTGATCATCGCTGAGTGCCTAATAGCGGCTGTTGTTGTCGTTGCTGCATAGGTCACAAAATGCAGTTGGCAGTAACTATGGGAACATTTCTCTTTTTTCATCAGTTGCCAGTATTTCGCCACCGGCAACCCAACTTTTGTAGCGAGCGCAGCACGGTATACATTACGTGCGGGCTACCGCGTACACAGCTGCACGTGTGCTGCATTAAGTTGGGAGCCACTGGTCCTAAGATAACGCAGACATCTGGCCAGCGTGAAATCATGGTAGGCCGAAAAATACCCTCTAGATTTGCTGTTATTTACACCCCTACTGTTTTATATTTTCCTGACTAAACGCACGGTTTTCTGCAATGGGTGTTCCACCTAGTTATGGTCAATTCTGCCATATGTACAGGACATATAGAGGATCGAAATGCCGTTTCTCTGAGAACCCGGTGTTGGCATATACATGGACTGGAACACAACAATAAAAGGGTTTAAAAATACTAGGATAAAAAAACACTAAATACTAACAATTGTTTTAATATTTACAAGTTAAGCTAAGCTGGGGGTCGGGGGGTCAATAACAAGGCACAGATCTAGAACAAAAAACTATAATTACAACAAACATAGTGCAAATTTAACTAATATAGTGCAGATATAGATGAAAAGATGTGCAAGTAACATGCCATCTACGGGACGAGTAGTTAGCAGCAGTTTTTGTCGTGTTCTGGACAAAGTGGTACCGACAAATTTCTCCAGGTGCCCTGCGATGGACTGGCGTCCCATCCTCGGTGTTCCCCTGCCTTGCGCCCTGTGTCTGCCGGGATAGGATCCGGCTCACAGTGACTCTGCACAGAATTAAGCGGTTTCTGAAAATGGATGGATGGACAAAGTGGTTAGCGCATATCACCCCCAAGGATGCCCACGATCGAGATAAGGTGGAAGCAGCGTATTTGGCGGGCGAGCGGCCAACCCATTGAAACCCGGATATCGGCCGGTAAACCGGTCGTCGCGTGTGGGTTGCCCTTCCGCCAGCAGTGAGGCAGGCGGGCAAATGCAGCCGCTGCGCCTCTACCTCCGAGTTGGGGTGACGTGTCCACAACAGGAGCGGGCTCGGTGCGACGGCGTGTTGTGTTTTTTGTCGTCGCCGTGGTTACGTGCGGTCTACCAGCGCACGCTGCCTGTCTGAACTCGGCTTCCTGATTCGGCTGACCTTTGTGGGGGTCTGTATATGGTGAGTGCCGGCGGCGGTGTTGGTGGTGTTGGTGGTTCATGAGCGGTGGCCCAGTGGTTTGCGCTATGCTGGGCTACAAATCTGGCGACCCGCGTTCGAATCCCGCCCACGGCCAACACCAGTGACGATTTTCCGAACCGGTCCTGGGCCTCCCCTGGGTCGACTCAGCCTCAAATGAGTACCTAGTGCGGTGTGTAAACATTGCCACTAGGGAGACAAAGGCGGCCGGGCGTGGTGCTGGTTACCCACCTCCTCGTGTGCCCTTTAGACCTTAATAGGTGCTCGCTAACGGCACTTGCCCCTACAGTCTGTTAAGGCTACACGGGGAATCTTTGTCTTTGGGAGGTGAAAAGCGCCTTCCGCGGTGCCGTATGAAACAAAGCTTAAAAGTTGGTAAATTGGAAAGTTCAGCGTACTGTGTACGAGCAGTAATGCCACCGATGCTGTCAGGCTTTGGGCATTGTTTGTACTGTTTTAGATTTGTATAGTTTGTAAAAGCTGGAGTCGGTACGCAATATTTAAAGTTATACTGTATACAGCATCAAAATAAAGAAACCGGTTTTATTTACACCAATCTTACGGGCGCTCGCTCGTAAGTACGATCGTTCGTAAGTCAGGGACTGCCTGTATATCCTATCTTCCTGAAAACTTTAAAAGTCCTTTATTGCCGATCATTGCTTTATTTGAACCAAGTGACACTCCATTGAGACGGCCTTCTCTCTCCCCTTTTTGCAAACGGAGCCCTGGGTGGCGAGGAGAATCGATAACATTTTCACACAGCTGCCAGACACAAAATACCCTTTGATATTGGATAATTGGAATGCATTACATCAGTACACTGCTGTAAAAAAAAAAGACTGAAATTGAATTGTTACATTTTTGCACGCACAAAAATTGTGTCAGGTTAATTTGTTCCTGTTAGCCCGTGGCAAATGTTAGGTGACATTGACAGAACAGGTAGAAATGCGGCGTTTGGCTTAAAAGAAATGCTTAAAATCTCGGCAATGGGTCGCACGGTGTGGCGCCGTGAGTAGCTCTTCCGCCTCGCAGCAAGAACCACCTGGGTTCGATGCTCGGCCCGGGTGTGTCGCCTCTCCGTGTGGAATTTGTGTGTTCTCCCCGTATCCGCGTTGATTTTCGCCGGGTACTCCGGTTTCCTCCCGCCATCCAAGAGATACATGCTTTCTACACCTGACTAAATTACCTACCCTCAGTGCCCTGCGAAGGACTGGCGGCCCATCCTGGGTATAGCCCTGCCTTGTGCCCTGTGTCTACCGAGGTAGGCTTCCCTCTCATCGCGATCCTGTACAGCATTACGTGGGTACTAGGAATGGTGAGAAATCTGGAGAATAGGGGGAAAAATATTATTTAAAAAAACAAACCTTGCACACGCGGATACACGGAGTCCACACAGACCGCACTGGAGTGCAAGAATATCTATTTCCCAATTTTTACTTCTGTTATCTTTCCCGTATTGCTCAACGTCGAATTTTTATTACGTATGTTTAAAATAAGTGACAGTGTTTGGAAAATCATATTCATTGTGAATCGACGTCAATAACCGTTTTACGGTTGTGTGTTTTCATACTTGAATATTTGCTTTTCACATTGTAATTAATAATGATGTATTTTGAAATGGGTGAAACTGTACTTGCTAGATTGTAGGTGTATAGGCAGCTAGGTGCTGGCATGCTTTCTTCTCAGACAATATGTTGATGGCCGATGTTTCATTTGCCCATAAAAAAACTGGTAAATGCCACGAGGCCATTACCAAAGTCTACGTAGCAAAACGAACATTAAGGACGCTGTGGTATTCTCAAAGCTTAGGCTGTTGTATTCTGGAATGAAGGCCCACATACATTCTCCTTGGTTACGAAGAGACGCCAGTACCTTCCCTATCTTACAATGCGAGTCATTTAAAAAGATCACCTTTCCGAGGATCGGATACGACCCACCAAACACCGCATAGTTTGTGACCTTTCACGGAATGCATTGTCTGCACGGCCCGGCGTCTGTGACGCGAGTGGTGCACCAATGTTGCGTCACGTGATGTCCTGCACGTTCACGACCTATACTACCCAACCTCTGCAGCTCAAAAGACCTTGCAGAGTTCAATAAAAATGCAAAGAACTGTGTAAAGAAACGGGAAACTGTAATTTAACCATCGCGCTTCGAAGAATCGCAAATAAGAAGACGACCTATATATTATGACGTTATCACCCAATAAATTATGTTTTTTTAGTTGTGGGAGGAAACTGGAGAACCCAGACGAAACCCATGCAGAACAGGAGGCGAAAACACAAACTCCACACAGAAAGGAGCTCGGGGCGGGATTCGAACTGCGTCGGGCAGGACATTTTTTTTCTGCGAGGCTCAGATTTTACCACCGCACAGCCACCCTGCCGCCCCAAGACAGTCCTAATGCGCATTTGCTTTGGTATCTCTGACGAACTTGGACCTGTTTGCTCTCATCCCTCTCCCCGCTCCGTTACAATAAACATTCCGGATCCGCGCCTCTCAAAATGAAGCGCTGAGCGTGGAGACCTCGCTGCCAAGATATGTGGAATGGGGAATGGAACTGGCAAATGAGAATTCGAAATAAATTCTGGACCGCTGAGCCTGAAACACGGCACAAATGCCGTCGCTTCACGTGCCAAAAACACGGGTCTGTGTTTTCAAGAATTTGGCCACTGTTCCGCCAGCGGACTTGGCCGCGTAACAGTCACTCTCCGAGTTCCGTGTGTTTGACTTCTCGCTACAAACGATGGCTCGCGTTTGAGATAAAGCAGCGAGTGAATACGTCTAAATAAGTAAAGGCGAAAACTGGCGTCAAATGTTTTATCTCTGCGACCTTGCGCGGTTATCTGTTTTTTGGCAAGACGCCTACGAAAATGTTGCAAGTTGGTTGAGCGTACGTTTTTTAGTGCCGACACACACACGCGCAACCTTAGGCCACCTTTGAGTTTGGAAGGGTCAGATAAGCGAACGCGCGATTGTAAACGTTTCTTCTCCCGCTCGCATGGCCACACACCTTTGTGTCCGTGCACGCGTTTACGTGTAGTGGGGCTGATAACGCGCTATTTAGTTCAAACGATCCAAATTTAGGCAATGAACTTTAGGGTCACCAGCGGCTTTAGGGTCACCGGTCCGGCTTGTGTGAGCGTGAATGGACCTCTGTTGCATCGATGCAGGTTTTTACGGTTGCTTTTCAAAGCTGTTCTTTCGGGATAGCGCTCCCCCTCTCTCCTTCCATTCTGTACCTCTGAACCTCTGCACTGTGAATCTTTGTCATCAGCAGCAGCAGCTATACGTTATATTACGTATGTAAAAATATATATATGTTTTACAATGTGTAACGCGTACAGTATTTGTTCATTGTTGAAGGTATTTGAAGAGAAAATGACTCAGAGGCGCGAGGAAACCGCAGAGAGGTGGGGGAGTCGGCCACCAACTCCGCCAGACACCGCGGCCTATATGTTATGACATTATTGACCAATTAATTAACGAGTTGTTTTCGTTGGGGGAGGAAACCGGAGAACCCAGAGGAAACCCACGCAGGCCTGGGGGAGAAACACACAAACTCCGCCTCAGGCAGGACCTTGTTTCTCGAATTCGATTCTTCAAAGCGTGCTGGTTATATGACAGTTTCCCATTGCAACATGTTCTTCTTTAGTTGCAGACAGCCATTCAACATTTAGAGACATAATAGTCAGTGCTGGCCTTAAAGGCGGCGGGCATTGGCCTCTCTTCTTGCTCCAGACTGAAGGGCTTCTGGCATCTGTTGAGCTTCTGGACACCGTTGTCTTTCAGCTCCTCGGCTTCGAAGTGTTTGGTAGAATTTGCAGGTAATACCAGGTATTACTTGACAGGGATCGCGACGTGTACGCTTCTACCTTGATCCCCACCTTGTTTCTGTGAGACGCGGATGTTACCACCGTGCCACCCTGCTGCCCTAGTCGGTTTATAAAGAGAGGGATATTGAATGTCCGTGGGGGGGGGGCACAAGAATGACCTTGGCTCGAATTTGACTAACGGTTTCCCCGTGTCAAGCCCACACTGGAGGTGTTGTTTAAACATTGATTTTCTTTTTACTTGCTTTTCCAGCACTATTTAAATACGAGATCTGTACCCTAACCTTTTGACACCCCCCCGGGTCCTTGCATCGAGGGATAAAATTGAATGTCTGTGGTGCGCACGTGACCCACGCTTGCGATATACAGCGCCGCGAGAGTTGGATGACTTGCGTGTGACTTGAACGCGTTACGTTGACACTGTTGAGCTGTAAAGGAAATAATGTTGGCATATCCTAAGTAGCTGCATTGAAAGAACAAACTAATACGGTGGTCCCTCGCTTTACGATGGACTCACAATACGATGAAATCACTTAACGATATGGGCTCTATAAGAACATTAGTATCACGTCACGATCAAATTTCACTTTACGATACGTGTTACGTGTTACGATATGACTGCGCGTGAGTGGATGGCACGGCAGCCAATCGGCGATGCAAACGCATGCCGCTCCGGTGACTTGTCAGCCAATAGCAGCCCTTGTAAGTGTCTACTTCTACTTTGATTGAAACACGTGTGTGCTGCTCGTACTGTACTAGGGTATTATCGGTCTCGCTTCACGATGATTTCACATTACGATATGTGTTCTGGAACAAGCTTAATATTGTAAAGCGAGGGACTACTGTATAATTGTTAATCTTGCGTGTGGTTAGCATGCCCTTCGATTACAGCACGGCGTGCACTGTGCTGCATACGAAGGGCTTCCGTCACACAGAGTTAAACTCTTTGGTCCAGGAAGGCCCTGCGGACGTCATGGCGATACTTTCAACAAGTAGCAGCCGTAGTGTCGAGATAGCAAGGCTTTTCCCTAATAATAATAATAATAGCGTTTTAAATAGCGCCTTTCACCCGAGGGTCACAAAGCACTGCACAAGAGCCGCGAAGAGAACGGCATGTCAACAATGAAAGAACAAACAACCAACAATCGCACGCTTTGACTGCAGATAGGCGTAGATCTCTCTCTCTGTTATTAAGAGCAAATATAAGCACATCTCCATTCTGTTTCCACGTAAATAGAAAACGCGTTATTTTTAGCGTTTGACTTCCTTCACGATCTTGGGCGTTTTCCTCCGGTGCCTCGTTGGTACCCGGTGCCGCCAACATTTTGTATCGGTGTAGGTTTCCACGGATCGATGTATGAGAATCGCTCGTAAGAGCTGCTTTTTCGGGATAGCTGTGGCGAGTGTCCTCTTTCCTTCGCGACGTTTTGCCTCCCACGCCGGAGGCATCTTCAGGCTCTGAGAAAGAGCAGGTCTTCAGAGCGATTCTCATTTTGCAACTTTGTATTTTTTTTAAAGGATTTTCTGTCCAAATGTGCTCTGTTGCCAATATAAATAACAACGCACACACACACACACGTCAAGTACCGCGGAGACAAACTCCCGGGACTGTACCTTGTGCAACCGCCTTGGAAGAGAATACCATAGAACTGCATCCAGTTTTGCTATCGTGACCTTTCATTCCACAATAAGAAAATTCGTTTCTCTTTCGCGACGTTTCGACTCCCACGTTGGAGGCATCCTCAGGCTTTCTCAGAACATGGGAGACCGAACGTCCCGAAGGAGAGAGGGGGAGCGCTCAACACGGCTATCCCGAAAGAACAGCTTTGAAAAGCAACCATCGGCTTTGTAAACTGTCAATGTTCAACAAAATCAGGTTTTAAATGGTAGTTTATTAAAAAAGAAAAAAATGAATTTTTTGGCAGAAATACAGCGTTAGTGATCTGTGTATGGCCAAACATCTTGGCCAGGCACATTGCGCCCTCCCTCACCGGCTTTACTTTCCGCTGCCAAAGCGGAGCGCGGGCTTAATGGACATAACAGGCCGAGGGAAACGCTGATTTATGGTTTCAGTACGCTCACTGTATCGCGGCACAAACGGCTCGCACCGCGCTAAATAAGTCACGTTCACTTTCTGCGCGGGAACACGTGTTTTTACTGTACGGAGTTACCGTACAATGCCGCCCGTTTATTTACGCTCGGTGAATTGTGGACCCGAGAATGTATAAACAGTTCCACGGTTAAGTGTGCAGTTGGGTACGGTCTACGCGAAATTAGTGCTGTAGGCAGTGGATAGATTTTATTTACGTCGGCAGGAAGGGCCCAATAAGCTGCGAGGCTCTCTTTATGACCGTCCTGCGACGGTACAGATGTTATACAGTACAGATCGTAGTCTTCTTCTTTTTTGCGATTCTTCGAAGCACGATGGTCAGCCTCTGGACATCGTTGTCTTTCAGCTCGGCCTCGAAGTGTTTGGTAGAATTCGCAGGCAATACCAAGTATTACCTGACAGGGATCGCGACGTGAACTCTTCTACCTTGACCCCCATATCGTAGTTATCTGAATGTATTTTTTGGAGACATCTGTGCCGTAACCTAGAATATCGTGTGCCTAGTGTAGTGCATTGAATCCCCCAGGAAGAGCTGGAATCTGTTGCTGAGCAAGGTATGTCTGGTCCACTCTTTTTGGACTGCTGCCACCGCGACCCTCACCAGGACAAGCTGTTTAGAAAATGGATGGATGGATAGTGTAGTGCATTGTGACAACGCGTGCGCACTTTACATTTATTTACAGCCCGCCCGCTCGTGGGCTGTAACCTTATTGTGGTGGAGCGGTTTGCGTCTTCCGATGAACCCCAAAACTACATCATCTGCAGTCCAGCACTCCTGCTAGGGCCACCCTTGATGAACAGGTCTGGGGGGAAGGTTCCAGACGAATAACGATCCGAAGACCCTCCGGAGAACTCCGTGTTGTATGTAGCAGCGGAGAACGCCGCGCTCCGTGCCGTCTGAGTGCGGCGGAGGAGATGGAACGGTACGTGCGCACGCCTCACTGTGCCGCGCCCCGTAATCATCATGGAGATGGAACGGTACGTGCGCACGCCTCACTGTGCCGTGCCCCGTAATCATCATGAATAGCCTCGCGGTTCAGCGAGTCCACCGCCGGTAACAATCCAGCGGTTTATTTCCAAAAACAGACCCTCGGTAATTTCTGAGAACTATCAAAGCACCGTGTTTTTTATAAACACGGACGTTCAAACCAGTGATGGGGTCCAACTTCGCATGAGTATTGTGTATCGGGGGTCACGGTTCAAATGCCAAACGGTTAAAATCCGCATAAATGTTTGACGTGCGTAACTTTGATCGCGCAGCGCGCGCGTTTACTCCATCCATCCATTATCAGAAACCGCTTAATCCTATACAGGGTCGCGGTGAGCCGGATCCTATCCCGGCAGACACAGAGCGCAAGGAAGGCCATTCCCACGATGGGACGCCAGTCCATCACATGGCACCGGGGATATTTTTTTAGCCCGCAGGCCAATTAACCTATGCAGCAAGCAAGTCTTTGAATTGTGGGAGGAAACCGGAGTGCCCGGTCAAAACCCACACATGGAGAACGTGCAAACTTCACACAGAAATGCACCCGAGCCGGGACTCGAAACCGGGGCCTTGCTGTGAGGCGGCTGCGGCGGCGCTACTCACCGCTACGCCACCGCGCCGTTCACTCCCTCCGTTAAAGTTTCCGGCTTTGCGCTCGACGCCCGGCTCTTCCCCCTCCCTCCCGCCTTCGCCCGCGATGTGTCTTCATTCGCAGCTCATCAATAACCCGCCCGTGGCTGCGTCTCGTCTTCCTCCCTGGCCCGCGCGCGCACCCTCTCCGCCCAGAGGTTTCTTCGGCCTCGATCCCTCGTGGTGGGGAAAAAAAAAACATCCCCCCCCCCGTTGAAGAGTGCACGCATCCTCCCTGCTCCCTACCCACGCGGCACCGCGAGCCGCGATGCCTTGCGGGGAAAACTACAAATTGTATCTACAGGGTAAATAACAGCGATTTGTCCCGGCCGGGTAGTTCGTGCGGCGACTCGCCTGAGTGTTAGCGCCGCGCGCACGTGTCGGTGTTATTGTTGCCCGATTTTAACGGCTGCTGGGGGTCAAGGTAGAAGCGTTCACGTCGCGATCCCTGTCAGGTAATACTTGGTGTTGCCTGCGAATTCTACCAAACACTTCGAAGCCGAGCTGAAAGACAACGATGTCCAGAGGCTGATCATCGTGCTTCGAAGAATCGCAAAGAAGAAGAAGAGTGGCTGCTATCCAGGTTTACCCGGGTCGTCCGGTTGCCACCCACCCCCTTAGTGGTGGTGGTGGTCTTGCAGCGGAATTTTACGGACGTCTTACCGTTCCAGACGCCGACCTCCCTTAGTTAGAGGGTCTTCGGATTGCCTTTCGTCTCGAACCTCCCTGCAGAACTTTTCACCGAGAGATACCCTAGCAAATACACGTTAGTTATTTGGCCGATAGCGCAGTGTGTGGCAATACGGCGCCGGTAAATCCGCCTGGCTGCCTCCTCCACCTCTCTGCGCTTTCCTCGCTACGCTTTCCTCGCTACGCCTCTGCGTCCTCTCGTCGAATGAATATCTTCGACATTGAATTAATATGTGCGCGTTATAAATGTTAATTGTTTATTATTATTATTAGTAAGTTCCAGATTCCAGGCGATGTAGCTCTGTGGTTCGTTGGAACACGCAAACCCCTCCACCGTGATACAGTTACGATTCGTGGCGGGGAAGAGGGAGTGGAGGCAGCAGCAAAAACGACAACAACAAAATCCAGCGTAAAATCTCCTCTGCTGGTGGAACCCAGAATGTTGAAACTTGTCCACTTTTGCCGCGCTCAGACACATGCCAGCGGATAAATATCGGCGTGCAAATCCGATTGGCCAATGGCATTAAACAATTAGTCAAGAAAATCTAAATAAAGACTAAAGAGCCTAAGAGAAGAATTGGCTTGTTTCATATGCTGTTATGTGCGAAATTGAGGACAAGGGCACGTGGTGTTTGACAAGCAATAACTCATTTTACAGCCTCGTGTGTTTTTGCCAAGTTCAAAGCTGGTTGCGCTGCTGCTTGTGCTGCGCGTGTTTAAATGGTGATTGCAGAATGGGCCGAAACGAGCTGCGAACGATCGCCGCCCACTGCCAAGCAAGCATACGTTGGCTGGCCGGCCTGAGCTGAGAGGGTGCGGTGTCTGTGCCTCTTGACCCCAACACTGTCGCCCCTGCGCTTTAAGTTCAGCTTCTTAATCTCTCACTTCTGACTGATTATTCAATTCAACTTTATTGTCAATTTTGCCATATGTACAGGACACGTAGAGTATCGAAGAGCATCTGCCTTTTGGCGGAAACTGGCTGAACACAGACCGGGCTACAGAAAAAGCCGTCTTCTTGTTGGGCCAATAAGTTTGAAGGACAATGCATTATCATAGCATTAATTTGCATGGTTTTTCCACAAGCATGTGTGGCTGCCTGCAAACTGGAGCCTTTGCAAAAAGGTGTCCACTCAGTGTTTAAACATCTTAGCACTCTTTTCTCATTGCCGGAATGGGTAAAACCTCGTATTTTATACAAAGGTTATAATAGTCTGCTTGTGAGACCAGCTTATTCGTGTGAGAGTGGACGTGCAGAGCTGTGTGAATGGCATGACTCCACTACCATCAGTTAGGAAATCCATTATGACATTCATTTCGGAAGTACAATCGGACGTTTGTGAAAATATATGATCTGCAGTAATAATATTGTTATAACGCGCGCATATTCTCCGGGCGCGTTGCACCCGTTGATTCGGAGGCGCGGAGCCTGGCTCAGTCGGTTTGTTGTGAGTCGGTGAAGACGTGTCTTTTTAAACGTTTTTTGAAAGTTGTAGGGGACTGTGTTTGACGTAATAGATGTGGCAGGCTGTTCCAGGTTGGAGGAGAACACGGCAGGTGCGTGTTGTAGTTACGACCGGGCAAAACACGGCCGCGCTGCGTGGGATCCGTGTGCCGGATGGGGGATTGTTGGCGACGGAGAGACGCATTGGAGTGGTACCCACGAGTCCACGGCCAAGGGGAAGACTTGAGGGCAGTTGGTGGGACACTGGTGCGGCACGGTGGCGCCGTGAGTAGCGCTGCTGGCTCACAGCAAGAAGGTTCCAGGTTCATTTCTCGGATCGGGTGCTTTCTCTTTGTGGAGTTTGCATGTTCTCCCCGTGTCCTTGTGGGTTTTCGCTGGGTACTCCGGTTTCCTCCCATAGTCCAAACACATACTGCTGCTGCAGCCTAAGTTAATTAGCCTGCTGACTAAATCGCCCCCGGTGCCCTGCGGTGGACTCGCGTCTCATCCTAGATATATATCCCTGCCTTGCGCCCTGTGTCTGCCGGGATAGGCTCTGCCTTACCGCGACCCCAAAAGTCGAAAAAAAAAACCCCCCACCGTATGAAATATCTAAAAACAGCGTCTCGGTCGCTGAGAATTGTTTGACTTGGGAACTAAATTACCCGCGTGGCTTTTTGCGCGAAGGCCTTGCCAGGACCGAATCGCGGCTGCGGCGAGCGTGAGAGAGCGAGAGCGTGATCCTGCACGGCCAAAAATGCTGCAAGGCAACACTTGGCATATGGATGGTGGCAATTCAGAAATTGTAAAATTGGACGCGCTTGGCTCCGCGCAGATGCCGGGAGCCAGCCAACGCCACGTTGATTAGCGCCTGCGTGGGAATTTTTTGTTTTGTTTCCGTAAATGTTTGGACCCAAACCACAGTGGCGTCGGGCAGCCCATCAGACGGGCCCCCAAATTAATTACTCGTTTGACACGCCATTAATGTAATTAGGCGTCGCCGCTGATTGATGTTGACATTAATCGTTTATAAAGCGTCTGATTTTTTGACGGATTTTTTGCACCTCTTGGCAAAAATTTACGGACATAATTTGCCAGTGGGGAGGATTGGCCTTTTTAGCCGGGCTCGGTAAGATAATAGCGAACCGGGGAGAGGTTACGGCAGCATTTTCCCAAACGTTGTGGCCATGGAACGTTTACAAAGGCCACAAAACTTCTCCTAACTAACGGAGAATGTACGTGCAGTGCCACAAAGACGAAGATCCCCCGTATAGTAATAGTAGCATTTATATAGCGCTTTTCACCCGAGGGTCACAAAGCGCTGCAAAGGGCTGCAGAGAGAACGACATATCAACAACGACAGAGAACGGTAATCAGCAAGAAATATTTTTTGTATTTTTAATCCGAGCTGTGGAGAGAACGGCATGTTAACAACGGGGAGACCAAATAACCGAGAGTATAGCTTTAACATAATTTTGGTGCAAATACTGTTAGCAAGCACCTATGAAGGCCGGCACGGCACGTGAGGGGGGTGGTCGGGCGTTCCTAATCCCCGTCTCCTTCGCGACGTTTCGCCTCCCACGTTGATGCCTCTAACGTGGGAGGCGAAACGTCGCGAAGGAGAGAGGCGCAACGCTCGACACGGCTATCCCGGAACAACAGCTCGCTCTTAAGAGCAAGTTTCACGACCTTTCAGTGTATTCAACGCAGCCTTAATCATTAAATTTTTGTTGCTTTGTTTTTTATTAGTTGTTTTTTTTCTGTCGTTGTGCAGCGCTTTGTGACCCTCGGGTGAAAGGCGCTCTATAAATTGCTATTTCTAATTCTCGATGTGTATAGTTGATTGCATTTTAGCAGTGTGCGACTCATTAACGGATCAACGTACTGAGACCTTAATCCTAAGAGCAGAGGTTATTGTTTGGACACTAATTCTCAATCTTCAATCTGTCTCTTAGGTGTAACAGACCCTGAACCCTTGCATCAGCACTGTTGTGTCGAGCCGTCGTGTGCGTAACAGCGGAAATATGAACTGCGTGTTGAGTTCAGCAGAATTCGCCGTGCACCCCGTGTGTTTTCAACAAATCCTGAAATGACCCGAAAGCCATGTTGACGACGTGCATTCTCAGTTCCCGCTTAATCCCGCAGATAATAATAATAGCATTTTATAGAGCGCCTTTCACCCGAGGGTCACAAAGCGCTGCACGAGGGCATCGGGGAGAACAGCATGTCAACAACGACAGGCGAAAAAAAACAGCTAATAAAAACCAAAGCCGATATCCTATCCTGGCAGACACGGGGCGCCTAGCAGGGCACCATCCCATCGTGGGTACCAGCCCCGCCTTGCGAACCTGTGTCTGCCGGGATAGGGTTCCGGCTGGCCGTGACCCGGTAGAGGATTACGCGGGGACTGACAATGAATGGATGAATGTGGTGGCCGTAATCCGGATCAGCGCTAAAGCGTGCGTGCAGGAGACATGACAGGGGTTTGTTTTGCTGGCTGTCGCCTAAACCAAAATTAATTGTCCCCCCGCCCCCCACCCCGATTGTCATAATCGAGCATTTTGACGTGTAAACGGTGGCGCGGTGAGTAGTGCTGCCGCCTCACAGCAAGAAGCTCCCCGGTTCGAATCCCGGCTCGGGTACCTTTCTGTATGGCGTTTGCATGCTCTCTCCCCGTGTCCGCGTGGGTTTTCGCCGGGCACTCCGGTTAACGCCGACAGTCCAGAGACACGCTGCTGCTGCGTAGGTTCGTTGGCCTGCTGACTAAATTGCCGCCAGCACCCTGTGTGTTGGACCGGCGTGCCATGCAGGGTGTAGCCCTGCCTTGCGCCCTGTGTCTGCCAGGATAGGCTCCGGCTCGCCGCAACCCTGTACAGGATTAAGCGGTTTCTGACAAAGAATGAACGCGTGAGGGATGAACAACTTCCCCCGTTTTGAGATGTTGCCCACGCGCCCGTCACTCCGTGCTGCTCACCTCTCCAGTATCGCGTTTCCCTTTCGTTCAAACCCCGTTTTCGTCTCATCCACGCAAGTGCGCGGTTTTTTCAGTGAAGCCATGTAATAGTGGGTCTCTTCCGAGACTCTTTGGCGTTAGACCCCCACCCCCAAAAGTACACCAAAGACTAAGACAAAGATCCCCTATATTCGATTCGATTCTTCGAATCGTGATGGTTATTTGACATTTTCCCATTGCAACAAGTTCTTCGTTAGTTGCAGACAGCCCTTCAACTTTTAGAGATATAATAGTCAGTTCTGGCCTTAAAGACGGCGGGCATTTGCCTCTCTTCTTGCTCCAGACTGAGGGGCTTCTGGCATCTGTTGAGCTTCTGAAATTCGTTGTCTTTCAGCTCCTCGGCTTCGAAGTGTTTGGCAGAATTTGCAGGTAATACCAAGTATTACTTGACAGGGATCGCGACGTGAACGCTTCTACCTTGACCCCCTATCGCCTATATAGCTTTAACAGACTGTCAAAGGTACACCCCACCTCCTCCCCCTATCTCCCCCTCTCTCCCCTCAGGCGGCTTATCTTGGATTGCTGCGGCAGGTGTTGTCAGTGAACACCTATAATGCCAGCCATTGACACACGAGGGGGGAGATGGGATTGGGTGGTGGGTGGTGGGGCAAATAGGTGGCACACCCAACTGACTTGATCTTCACCGGCACCCACACACACACACATTGTTCCACAATGGGAAACACCCCCCTCCACCCACCCACGCACCCACCCTCGGGGCTTATGATGCAGAGAGTAATTGTGACTGTGTGCGTGGGCCAAAGGCGCCAGCTCTCTTCACTGGGATTAGAGTGAAGTGCATTGCCAGTTTCACGACCTTTCAGTGTATTCGAAGAAGCCCTAATCATTTAATTTTTGTTTTGGTTTTTGTATTTTTTTGTCGTTATTGACATGCCGTTCTCTCCGCGGCCCTTGTGTAGCACTTTGTGACCCTCGGGTGAAAAGCGCTCTATAAATCGCTATTATTATTATTAGTCACACTGGTTACTCCTCCCGTGCTCGTCACTGCTGAGAGACAAAGTTTTAATAATTCATTCGTTCGTTGTCAGACACCGCTTAATCCTGTAACAGGGTCGAGGTGAGCCGGAGCCTATCCCGGCAGTCACAGGGCGCAGGGCAGGGTTTTACCCAGGATGGGACGCCGGTCCATCACAGGGCACCGGGGGCAAATTAGTCAGCAGGCCAATAAACCTATGCAGCAGCATGTCTTTAGACAGTTATAATAATAAACTATATGTATTATAATAATCTACTTTTGTAACGCGCGCATTTTCTCCGGGCGCATTGCACCCGTTTATTCGGAGGCGCGGAGCACATATTCATTCAATGTCAAAGGTATTAATTCGAAGCGAGAACGACTCAGAGGCGCGAGGAAGCTGCAGAGAGGCGGAGCAGGCAGCCAGGCGGTTTGCCGGCGCCAACATATTGCCACACGTTGCGTCGTGCGGACAGCCGAAACAAAGTATTCACGAGCAATTTCTGGAGGCTGGAACGCCTCGGCACCACCACACACCTGCCCGCTTATTTGTCTACAGCAGGGCTTCTCAACATTTTGGACAGTATTAGGCGTTGTGGGCAGTGCACCAAAAGCCATTCTCGTTCTGTCCTCATGCTCACCTGCACCAACCCGCGGTGACCAGCGTGGTGAAGTATGGTCAAATAACGCTGTCTGCACGGCGTGGGGAGGCCCTCATCCAGCAGTCGATTGACAAACGGGCTCTTGGCTCAGACGCTAGTGTTGACCCCCACCACTCCAGGCACGTGTTCTATGCCGAATTGAGCCGAGAAAGGTCAAACCCAAATTCTGATACCAAATTCCACTGGTGTGCTTTTAGCCAGGAGCCAAACCTAGGTTACTCGGGTTGTAGAACAGTTGGACAAACACTTGACAACCACTCTCTTTACACACACGCACACATACACACACAGAGAGACATATAACCTCTGATGCACACGCACGCCAGAGTTTTGTGTGGTGTTTGCGGTTTTAAGTCGCGTGCCTTTGTTGTGAGCTCACAGAGGGAAGGGGAGGATGGCAGGGGTGGGTGTGGGTATATGGGGTCTCGGGTAAGTGTGAGTGGGTGGAGGAGGTTGTGAGGGGGGGGGATGGTGTGGTGAGAGAGTGGCGCGGGTTGGAAGGGAGAGCTGGGGAGTGTAGCTGGAAGTTAGATGCACCCTCTGACCCACCACTGCATGCTGTCAGCCTCCCTCGACTGTACCGCCCTGCCTCCACGCTTCAGCCTCCTCCACCACCTCCACCCTCCTGCACACTTCCGTCTTAACGTTGATTATGTTTTACCCTTAATGCCGTTCTCTTCGCGACCCTTGTGCAGCGTTTTGTGACCCTCGGGTCGATTCGATTCTTCGAAGCCTGATGGTTATACGACAGTTTCCCATTGCAACAAGTTCTTCTTTAGTTGCGGACAGCCCTTCAACATTTAGAGATATGATAGTCAGTGCTGGCCTTAAAGGCGGCGGGCATTGGCCCCTCTTCTTGCTCCAGACTGAGGGGCTTCTGGCATCTGTTGAGCTTCCGGACATCGTTGTCTTTCAGCTCCCTGGCTTCGAAGTGTTTGGTAGAATTTGCAGGTAAATACCAAGTTATTGCTTGACAGGGATCGCGACGTGAACGCTTCTACCTTGATCCCCGAGCTGGGAGTCAGTCAACGGGGAAAGGATGGCACGCCGGCGGCCAGCGAGGGGGAGGTCTTGGCAGGCGTCCCTCCCGCCCGCCCCCCGGTGGCTTACGGGAAAGTTTAAAAACGCATCGCGCGGTCGCTCGACGCCAGATCGCAGCCCTCTCAGGTTACATACAGTGGAGAGCCGGGGGGGGAGCCTCCTCGCTCGCTCGCTCCACGTTGCCCGGCTTCTGCGATGGCTCCGCGGAGTCGGCAAATGCCACGCGAGCTCAGTTCGGCGTTCAGTGCGTGTGTGCGTGGGTGAGCGTCGTGTGCCGTGTCGCCCTTCATAGGTGCTCGCTAACGGCACTTGCCCCAACAGTCTGTTAAGGCTATACGGGGGATCTTTGTCTTTGTTGTGGCCCAGTGGTTAGCGCGCTGGGCTACAAACCTGGCTATGACCCGAGTTCGAATCCCGCGCTCACGGCCACCAACACCAGTAACGATTTTCTGAACCGTCCTGGGCCTCCCCTAGGTCGACTCAGCCTCAGTATATTCGAAGCAGCCTTAATCATTTAATTGTTTTGTTCCTTTGGTTTTTATTGGTTGATTTTTTCTTTCATTGTTGACATGCCGTTCTCTTCGCGGCCCGTGTGCAGCGCTTTGTGACCCTCGGGTGAAATGCACTATATAAAACGCTATTATTATTAAACGAGTACTTGGTGTGCGGTGTGTAAACCTCGCCGCTAGGGAAACAAAGGCGGCCGGGCGTGTTGCTGGCCACCCACGCCCTCGTGCACCGTGTCGGCCTTCATAAGCACTCGCCAACAGCAATTGCAACAACAGTCTGCTGAGAATATTGTCCGTGAGATTTATTTGTACGTGGAGATTTTTTTTTTGCATCGTTTTGTGATTTTGGACAATAGGGCTGGCGGGCAGCCGAACGGTCCAAGCACCGGTCCTTGAGTTGACTTCCTGGCATTGGAGACATTTGGCGCCACGAACGTGGCCCCCCGCGTGACTTCCTCTTGATGGATTCCGCCTTGAATGAACACCTGGTGCAGTGTGTGAAACATCAGCAAGAGGGCTGGTTGGTCAAGGTGGACTGGCAGGCAGGCGCCCCATCCTGCCACAGTGCCCGGCTGTGTCAGTCCTAATAAATAGGTGTTCATTAGCAGAATTGGCCCCGAAGGTTTTCCGTTCTCTCCGATTTTCCGTTCTCTGTCGTTGTTGACATGTCGTTCTCTCCGCAGCCCTGTGCAGCGCTTTGTGACCCTCGGGTGAAAGGCGCTCTATAAATGCTATTATTATTATTGTGCACAAAAGGTACTCACTCATGGCACGGAGGGGGGGAGCGTCTGTGTGCGTGTGTCCGTACATCGGACACCTGGCCTGGCACGGGCGCCGTGGTGACGTCACCGCCACTTAGTGGCGGAGGGCGGTTCAATTAAATTCTCTCCGCAGCCTTGTGCAGCGCTTTGTGACCCTCGGGTGAAAGGCGCTATATAAATGCTATTATTATTAACTTTATTTGTCAATTCTGCTTTATGTACAGGAGATATAGAGGATCGAAATTCCGTCTCTCTCAGACCCCGGCGTTGTTTACTGTCGTTCTGCAAAATGACTAGCAGAAACTGACGGCTAGTCATTTGTTGTTGTACATCGTTATCTTTGGTTAGCCCGAGCAGGGCTTCGAACCCGGTCATCCGAGTTCGACTCCCGCTCACGGCAACGATTGTCTGTACCGGTCCTGGGCCTACCGTAGATCGACCGAGCCTCAAATGAGTAACTGTTGTGGTGGTTTCTGAACCCCGCCGCTCGGGAGACAAACGCGGCCGGGCGTTGTGCTGGCCACCCGCCCCATCGTGTGCCGTGGTGGCCTTCACAGGCGCTGCTCACTGACAGAGCTCGAGCTTTCAGTTAAGGCTATACGGGGGATCTTTGTCTTTGTGTTGGGCTGTTGGAGGAGGAGGGAGCAGGGAGTGTGGCACAGTGGGGAGGA
>JAZEWU010000046.1:1877336-1889533 GCA_036362915.1 Geotria australis | reverse complement strand
TTGCCCGGATGATTTTGGATGGGAAAGGATCCAAGGTGCAGTTTGAGGGCCGGGATCTGGTAACAAGGGAGGAGACCTTAGATTCCGTTACTGCTGAAAATTTCAGGAGTTTTGATGTCACGGAAGGTGGAGGAACGATTATTGGGCTATTCGTTGGTGATTGAGGCTGAGTAGAGATACGATTGGCTTCAGATTTTTCAGAGAAAAACTGAATCAACTGATCCGCCTGATCTTTATTAGTAACGGGAGACGAGGTTGAGTGACTGGCAGGACGAAGGAGCTGATTATTGGTCGAAAAGTGAAACTTTGGCTTGTCACAGTTATCTGCCAGAATGCTGGAAAAATGGCTGGTGTGGGCACAGATAAGTGTCTTCCAGTAATGGAGGCGCTGCCAGCAGACCTCAGCTGTTGTGCAATAGAGACTCAGTGACTCAATTCAGGGTCTGCCCTGAGGGCTTCTCCTCCCCTTGGTCATTGTATTTTGGAGACCACGCAAAAACCGGTCTTGTAATCGGCTCCTATCCCCCAGTTTTCTGATGGTGCCGAGAGTTACAGAAGGGCAGAGGCTACAGGGGTCACGCTTGTGCGTCACAAGTTCCTGGGTTAACATCGTGACTCAAGGGTATTTATGGTCTCCCTTACTTTCTACGGCTAAAAAAAAAAGCTATATAACGTAATTGGTGTTGCCTAAACTACATCCCAATGCTGAACAATTGCTTGAAATGTACTTAATCAGGGTCACAGACAACAACACCTAGCCCGACTGCAGCATAAAAATGGAGCAGGACCTTCCCGAGTCTTAAGACCAGGTGAGAATACTTAGGTAAACAAAGCTTGAGCAAAGTAAATCAACTAAAGCACAGGGGTGTGGCGTGTGACCTGCGGGCAGGCCGGATCCCAGGCTGGCGAGCTCAGCAAACGGGTCAAACGTTTTGGGCTTGCCGGGTTGCGAGGAGGCCGCGGAGCTGCCGGTGACACCGGTTGAGGCTGCGGCAAAAACAAAAGCGGGAAGACAACAAGTGTTCTGGTGAACCGCTCCGCGTGTCGCAGTGAGCGCGGTTAAGCAAGCAAGCAACCGGCGTCATGTCTCACGCTGCGTTGACAAATCGACGATGAAACGACGTGCGCGAGTTATCGGAATAGGGTCTTTACATTTACGAAACCGTACGCAACGCTGCTGTAATTACGCACTCCCACAAGGTTGTATGGATGACTGAATGCGTTAAAAAAATAGCTTAATTTTTCTTTTTTACGTGGAGGGGACAGATCTGTGAAGGAGGCGCATCGTCTTCTTATTTAATTTCCATCCATCCATTTTCTAATCCGCTTGTCCTGGTGAGGGTCGCGGTGGCAGCAGTCCAATGAGAGTGGACCAGACATCCCTTTCCTCAGCAGCAGTTTCCAGCTCTTCCTGGGGGATTCCTAGGCGTTCCCAGGCCAGCCGGAGGATATAATCCCTCCAGCGTGTCCTGGGTCGGCCTCTAGGTCTCCGCCCGGTGGGCCGTGCCTGGTAGAGTTCCCGGGGGGAGCCTTCCAGGGGGCATCCAAACCAGATGCCCGAACTACCTCAACTGGCTCCTCTCAATCCGAAGGAGCTTATTAAACTTATCGCCGATATTCTCCGCGCCAAGGGCGACGCCGATCGTGGTGTGTCGCGTGAGTACGCCGCGGTCCTCTCACCCGCGGTGGCTGGCTGGACGCCGCTCCACGTTTGCGACGGCACGGTCGCGGCCGGCGCAGGGGCACCCATGTCCCACCCGCCGATCAGGTCCGGTTTGCCGGGCTCGGGAGTCTTGGCGCCGCCGGGCACAAACCCTCCTTCAGCAACGACAGAATACACGCGTGCGTACTGTACAAGAGGTTGATAATAATAATAATATGTATTTGTAACGCGCGCATATTCTAAGGGCGCGTTGCACCCGTTGATTCGGAGGCGCGGACCCTGGCTCAGTCGGTTTTCTGTGAGTCGGTGAAGAGGTGACTTTTTAAAAGTTTTTTGAAGGTTGTGGGGGACTGTGTTAGGCGTAATAAATGTGGCAGGCTGTTCCAGTTTGTGGGTGCCGTGTTAATTTCAAGAAGTATCGAACGTTCGTGTTGTTTTAACCGCGTGACCGGCTCGAGAGGATGTGCGAGTCTCATTTGCAGCGAGCGGCGACGCGGCCCGGTGGTGGCGGGTTCACCACAAGCTGCCGGGTTTCGCCAGATTAAATTGTGCCGCCCGCCTGGTTAATCGTGCGGTGTGTATTAGAACCGTTGGGTACTACACGTCGTCCGCTTCGCAGCGGACGTTAAAGAGCCCGGGACGTCATTCGAGGGAGTAGGCCATTGAGCGTTTGCCGCGATGCTGTGGGGGGGGGGCTGTCCGCATCTCACCCAGATTGAAGAGGTTGGAGTTGGAGCCGTGTGCGCTGTGAACGGGCGGCGCGTTCGGAGAGAGGAACCCCGCAAACAGGTCACCGGTCGCCACGCTCGGGGCGGCGCTCAGCGAGAAGGGGTCGAACACGCCACCTGCAGTGCCGCACGGGGATCACGTGAGCGCAGCGGGGGACGAGGAGATTTAGAATATAAATAATAATTATTATTTTGCGTTTATAACGCGTGGCACATATTCATTCAGTGTCGAAGACATTCACACGACGAGAGAAGGACTCAGAGGCGCGAGGAAAGTGCAGAGGCGGAGGAGGCAGCCAGGCAGTTTGCCGGCGCCATATTGCCACAAACTGTTTCCTATATATTATGATGTTATCGGCCAACTAATTAAAGTGTTTTTTTTTTTAGTTGTGGGAAGAAACTGGAGAACGCGGAGGAAACCCACGCAGAACAGGAGGGGGAGAACACACAAATTCCACACAGAAAACCGCCTCGGGCAAGACCATTCTTTCTGTGAGGCGCGGATGTTATCGCCGCGCCACCCTGACACCTGCTTGTCTCCGCGAAGCAAACGCTCGCAAAACGGCGTTCACAACGTCACCGCCGCCCTTTCCATCGGCACGTCCGGGACGCTCGCGCAAACCCCACGACGCACGGGTGCGTGAGAGCGAGAGAGCGAGTGACATACCCGCGGCCTGGGGGGGCGGCTGCCCGCCAGGCTGTGGCTGCGTCGGCGCGACGGGCGCCGGCGCCTCGGAAAAGAAATCTTCCGAGTCGGCGCCTCCTCCGAGCAGGTCGGCGGTGGGCGGTTCAGCCACGCGCTGCCGCCGCTGCTGCTGCTGCTGCTCCCCGGTAAAGAGGTCGCTCAGGAGGTCGGCGTTGCTCCCCGACGGCTTCATCTGCGACGCGGCGGAGGCCGAGCCGTCGTGCGTGCCCAGCCCGAGGAGGTCGACGGTTGGCGCCGGAGCTTCCGGCTGCGACGGAGGAGTCGAGGTGAAGTCGGCGTCGAACAGGTTCTCGGTGCTGCAGCGGTCGTCGGCGGGGGCGGCCCCTCCAGCCGCGTCCGCGAAGGCCTCGCCGTCGCTCCCCTCGCCGTCGCTGCACAACGCCTCCGCCTCCTCTCCGCCGTGCTCTGCAAACGGGAGAGGACACGCGCTTATTATTATTATTATTAATTAATTAATGATTTGGACGATAACATCATAATATATAGGAAGCAGGGTCCAGTGGCAATATGGCGCCGGCAAACCGCCTGGCTGCCTCCTCCGCCTCTCTGCACTTTCCTCACCACGTCTCTAAGTCGTTCTCGCGTCGAATGAGTGGCTTCGACATTGAATGAATATGTGCGCGTTATGAATGTAAAATTATTATTTTCAAACGTGAGGACACGCTCGAGGGATTATATCCTTCGGCTGGCCTGGGAACGCCTGGTAACCCCCCGGGAAGAGCTGGAATCTGTTGCTGAGGAAAGGAATGTCTGATCCACTCTCCTTGGACCGCTGCCACCGCGACCCTCACCAGGACAAGGAGTTTAGAAAATGGATGGATTAAATGTGAGAGCGTGAGTGAGCGAGAGTGGCAGAGTGGAACCCACGCTGCCAGCCGGCGCTTGTGTGGGAGTTGCTGTTCCCTGCCGCGTCCGGTTCCGCCGCGCCAGGGATTTGCGCCGGGCTCCCCGAGTCGTACTGCGTGCCAGACCCTGGTTCCCGAGGAAGCTCCGGTTTGCCTGCGGCAAGCAACAGGCCACCCAAAAACATGACCCCAGTGGGACTGGAATGTTTTAATAGTGCCCACGCCCCAGCCCTGAAATCACTCTCGCATACTGCCCAACTCGTTTGGCTGGTGGTCTGAAACCTCTTACACAGATGCTATGGCCTTTCATGAGATGTTAATTATAAGCAGACGGTACGGCACACCCTCTTTACAGAACTGTTCCACGACATGAAATACAATAGTCTATTGGCAAGGTTGAGAGGCCCCCGAGCAAAATACTGGACTGGTTACGACATTCGTGATTTGGCCGTAAGAGTAGGGTGCACGCTTTCAAGGCAATATTATACAACACAACTCAAAAAGTAACCACTTGCGTCGTTTATCTCTCCACATGGGCAAGTCTGGGTTACCTCTGCATGAATATGTACAGCTGTCTCTGCGGTGGGTCGCACTTATCAACACGACTTTATAGTTCCATTCGGATTGAACCATCTTTGCGAGAGTTATGGTTCCTCCCGCCACACCCCACCCACCCGTTACGGAGAGAGAGCACGTGTTTGTGTTCCGACGTGTTCAACGAGTCCTACGGCAGCTGACGTCTCCATCCATCCATCCATTTTCTAAACCGCTTGTCCTGGTGAGGGTCGCGGTGACAGCAGTCCAAGGAGAGTGGACCAGACATCCCTTTCCTCAGCAACAGACTCCAGCTCTTCCCGGGGGATTCCCAGCCATTCCCAGGCAAGCCGAAGGATATAATCCCTCCAACGTGTCCTGACGTCTGACAAACCAAACCCATCTGCAAGTACGCGAATAGTCCTTATTTGCTCGAGAATGCGTCCCTCAGCTTGGGACAAGCCTTCCATCGATTCGGCCGGTTTTCTCGTCACACCCTAGACGGCAAAGTTCCGTTCGCCTCGGTCCACATTTTCGGGCGTTATCGTTACGGCGCGTTAAAAACACACGGACGGACGGTTCGGACAAACGCGTGCGGCGATGCGGCGAGCACCGAACGAGGCGAGGGTGCCGATCTGCTCGTCGCGGCTGGAGAACAGCGGCTTCGGGGTGAGGCCGCGCGTGGAGAACGACTCCCAGGGCTGGGCCGGGTGCGGCGAGGGCCGGTCGCGCGGCTCCACCTCCAGCTCCAGCACCACCTGGAAGAGCTCCGGGTACTTCTCCTGGATGTCGCACGCGTCCAGGTCGTACCTGCGCGACCCGAGCGGCGCGCGCAAGGTCAGGAGGTCGTCGGCGCGGGACGTCGGATGGCCGTTTTCCTTTCCCGAGAGTCGCGCGGTCGGACTGCCCCGGGCGGCAGGGTGGCGCAGCGGTAACATCCGCGCCTCACAGAAAGAATGGTCTTGCCCGAGGCGGTTCGATTCCTGCCTCGGGCGCCTTTTCTGTGTCGAGTTTGTGTGTTCTCCCCTCTGTTCTGCGTGGGTTTCCTCCGGTTTCCTCCCACAACTTAAAAAGGAACACTCGTTAATTGTTTGACCGATAACATCATAGTACATGGGAAGCAGTGTGTGGCAATATGGCGCCGGCAGACTGCCTGGTAGCCTCCTCCGCCTCTCTGCGCTTTCCTCGCGCCTCAGAGTGATTCTCTCGTCGAATGAATACTTTCGACAATGAATGAATATGCGCGCGTTATAAATGTAAAATTATAAAATCATTATTATAATCGTGCGACTTTTAGTCGCCCGCGACCGCTTCGTACACATCTGTGATAGCAGCTGGCGCAACGAGCACGCGGGTGTCTGGCCACGTGCTCCACTGTAAGGCCCTGCCCTCGACTGGTCAGCTTAACCCATCACCCCTTATGTCAACAAATCACTAAATTCAACGGCGAGACGCTATTTATGTACAACTCTGATGACTCTGTCGTTTCGTGAATATGTCAGCCCAAGTGGACGGTTTATACGGACAAAAGGCAAGTGCCCGGTAAACGTGCAAAGTTTGGCCAGCACTGGGCATGAAGTTGGAAATGCTGGGCCGACGATGGCCCAACGGTTCTGAGGACAACCGCAATGTAACCACACATTGAGAAACAGAAGAAAACATTACGACGGACCGGACGTTGTGAGACCGTCACGTCGTGACAACGAACATTTTACAAGTGTAACTGAGGAACAAAATACATTACAGCTCAGGATCACAATCCGTGCTCAACCATATTTATAGGTATGTGTGTGCAGACTATCAAAGTAATTAAATATAACGCAATACGCACTTGTCAAACTTGATGGAGGTGGCATTTCTTGGAATGAAGCCCGTGTGAAATTGGATCTGAAACACCTTCATCGAGGTCATCTGACAAGCACACGACAGAAAAGTCACGTTAGAGTTTTGCGTGCTTGTGCGACGCGCGCAAAGTTAGCGACGTCTGAACAGTCAACATTTTAATTTTTTTCAATCCATCAGGAAGGCGTGCGTCCGAGGGGCGACATTCACCGAAGAGATGGAGCGACGATATCGGTTCAAGCGCTGGCAACCGGACAGATTGGTGCGTCGCACAATCGTGAGAGACGGCGGCAACTTCGGGGGGGCGGGCCTTCATCCAGCAGCGGATCGATCGCGGCGACGACGACTAAAGCGGGTACCTTGGCCTGCAGGCGTCCTCCGAGCGTGGACCTCGCGTGATACATGATGATGAGGATGTCGCCCGACACCGTCACGCCCATGGGAATCACCGCCTTCTTGTCCTCCACTTGGAAATCCCTGCAAGCAGCCATGCCGTTTACCCAGTGTCCATGCCCTTTACCAGAGCCCGTGCCCCTTTACCCAGCGATATCTTTTGTCATGTAGCCATCATGCCTCGAAGAATCGAAAAGAAGACTATTAAAAAAAGTTGCTGATTTTCCATTCTCTGTCGTTGTTGGCGTGCCGTTCTCTCCTCAGCCCTCTGCAGCGCTTTGTGACCCTCGGGTGAAAGGCGCTCTATAAATGCTATTATTATTATCTTTTACCCAGCACCCATGCCCTTTACCCAGTCATACATTTTACCCAGCACTCATGCTCTTTACTCAGCGAGTCCTTTAACCCAGCAGTCATGCCCTTTACTCAGCGCGATACCTTTCATCCAGTGGCCGAGCCCTTTACCTAACAGCCATGCCCTTCACCCAGCGCTAATGCCATCTGCCCAGCGCCCGTTCCCTTTATCCAGCGATATTTTTTACCCAGCGCCCGTGCTCTTCACCCAGCCGTACCTTTTACCCAGCAAACCATGCACTTTATCCAGTGATACCAGTGACCGAGCCTTTTACCCGGCGACCCGTGCCCTCTACCCGGTGGCCATGCCCTCCCTACGCAGCGCCCGTGCCCTTCACGGGTGCCGGGCGCAAGTGCGCGGGGCGCCAGCGGCCCACCTCATCTTGTCGTACTCCTGCGAGGTGGTGAGGATGCGCTCTTCGCCGACGTAGACCTCGCAGAAGGGGCGGCAGCCGCTGCGCTGCTTGTTGAAGAGCGGCACGGGCGAGAGCGTGACGGAGCGCAGGCACACGGGCTTGCCGTGCGGGATGATGGGCTCGTCCGAGACCATGTCGCAAACGTACTCGATGTACCTGCGCGCGCACACACACGCACGCACGCCCACGCATCGACTTGCGAGCTCGTCCGAGTTTAACCGGAACGCGCGTACAGAACACCGCAGGATGAGTGTCCCTCGTAGGTAACCCCGGGGCGGTGGCGTCTGCGTGTAATTGCCGTGAAGTCGGTTTGCGGTGTCGTATCGCAATGGGGCACTGCCGAACGCTGCTGGCAGATACTGTTCCTATACTCTATTTAACAACAGCGCTAATAATGCATGACCAATCGGTATATAAATTCTACCAATAATAAAATATCTAAATATACTTTTGACACATTGCATGACGCACAAAGCGTTCTGGGTGTGGTTCAACGTGAGAAACCCCTGAGCCGTTTTTTTTAATGCAAACTCCTAGTTCAAAGCGATATTATTTAGTACACAATTTGAAATGACATTTTAGAGGGCAGATATTACACAAGTTACAATTCATCCCTTGTTACTGGGTGAGAACCTGTAATTATCTAACCAAATGTTTGTGGTGTAACCCTCCTGCTAGCACATGAGGGCCAAGTGATTCAGTCACCCGGAGCATTCCACACGCCAATTGTTATTGTTTGAAAGCCTACGAGTTAATGTCATCGTTTGAGCTCGCGCTCAGGAAAGGAAGCGGCTGCCTGCCGTGCGGCCATCCCGCACCAGTGACCTCCTGAGGTGAAACGTTGCGAAGGAGAGAGAGGGAGCGCTCAGTGGCACGGCTAGGGACAGCGTTCGACACGGTTATTTTGCTCATTTCGCCACGTTTTTCCACATCCGCACTCTGACCGCGACGTCCGGCGGCTTCCTCGGAAACGAGACACGGAGCGGCTCCCAGGCACGTCGGACGTCGCGCCAAACGCCGCGTGGCAGCACGTGCTCTCACCGCTTGTGCGACGGCCAGATGCCGGGAGGGCAGCGGCGCAGGCTGTACATGTAGAGAGCCGCCTCGGCCGTGCTGAAGAGCCGGCAGAAGCACAGGAAGGAGCACACGGCAACCGCCGACACGGCACGCCCGTCCTGGTCCAACGACAGCGGCGTCGGCGTCAAAAACATCCCCCCCATCCGCGCCTCACAGAAAGAATGGTTCGATTCCCACCTCGGGCGCCTTTTCTGTGTGGAGTTTGTGTGTTCTTCCCCCTGTTCTGCGTGGGTTTCCTCCGGGTTCTTCGGTTTCCTCCCACAACTTAAAAAAACACTCATTAATCAATTGACCGATGACATCCTTATATATAGGAAGCAGTGTCTAGTGGCAATATGGTGCCGGCAAACAGCCTGGCTGCCTCCTCCGCCTCTCTGCGCGTTCCTCGCGCCTCCGAGTCGTTCTCTCGTCGAATGCGTACCTTCGACAGCGAATGAATATGTGCGCGTTATAAATGTAAAATTATTATCATTATTATAAACTGCATCGCTATTAACGACGGCGACCCTTTGCGCGGAGGCCACTCGCGAGCGACGGTGTCCCGGAAGAGCGATGCCCCCCTTCGCCGTGCACCCACGTACCAGGCAGTGCACCACGCAGATGTTTTTGGGATCCTGCTTGAGCCAGCCGAGCAGGTCCTTGCAGAAGGTGTAGAGGGAGCCGAGGTTGGGAGCGCGGCGCGTCGGGAAGGCGTACTCCGAGACCTGCAGCGGCACGCGGGACAGACCGCGTCACGGACGGGTTGAGATGTTGAGATTCGAGCCGACGTGCCGTTTCGAATTCGATTCGATTCTTCGAAGCATACTGGTTACATGACTGTTTCCCATGTTACCACTGCGCCACCCTGGCGCCCGACGACAACGGCCGTACCCGGTTGTGGAAGCGCGTGGGGCGGTAGCCGCGCTGGCACAGGTTGAAGACGGCGTAGTGGTCTGCGTGCCGCGAGTCCAGGTAAGCGCGAACGTCCTCTATGTGGTTCTTGAAGGCCGACTCGACTCCCTCCGCCGGGTACGACATCACTGCGGGGCGGAGAGTCGGCCACACCGAGGTCACGCCACGTCGGCCACACGCCAGCCGCCAGCAGACAAGACATCCGAGTCAAAGAATTCCCCCAAAAGATTTAACAGACGGTTGGGGCAACGGATGGTGAGCGAGCAGCTATGCGGGCCGGCACGGCGCACTGATCGGTGGGGGGGGCAACACCGCGCCCGGCGGCCTATGTCTCCCCAATGCTGATGTTTACACACTGCACCAGGCGACCTAAGGGGAAGCCCATGACTGGTTCAGATAATTGTTACGGGTGTTGGTCGTGAGCTGGAATTAAACGCGGATCGCCGGGTTCGTAGCAAAACATGCCTCACCACCGACAGCCACACCACTGCCAGCCAAACCACCTTAGCCCCCACACCACCACTAGCCATATACACAATGCTGAATCCACTGGCACTATCCCAGCGTGGATGTAATAGTCAGTTCGTCTGAGTACGTCCAACAGCGCGAGACTTAACACATCAAGGAAAGTGGAATCACAGTCCGAATGAGTAAATATACGATGCCAGGCGTTAAACGCCGTCACTTCAGTAAATTACAGCGGCGACTGATCAGGTTCTAGGGCGTGTGTGAGACGTACGTCATGCAGTGAAAGTTGATGTATTATAAATGTAAAATTATTATAATTATTATTACGATGTATCAGCTCACGGCTCTCACCTGCGACCCGAGTGGTGATGTACGAGATGTCCAGGTCTCCTTTCGTGTAACTGAAACGACGGCGACATCGTGTTAAAGCACCGCGTTCCTTGCGTCGACCAGCGCCCTCTCGCGGCAGGCACAAGAGCACACGCAACCGTCAACTTCCCCTCCGTGTCTCCACGGTTAAGCAACCCCTCTGATCAAAGTGGCCGGCTTTCTCTAGGGCGAGCCCCGATAAGCGATAAAACGTTCCGCTCAAGTTTTGTTTAAATGGAGTCATCTGTACGACGGTGACCGTGAGGCCCTCGCGACAAGGGGGCTGTACGTCCACGTACGCACACAGCGGCGAGGCGCCTCGGCGTAAGTGCTAAACGTGCGCGCGTTCAGATGTTACAAGTGGGGGGGGGGGGGTCAGTGTCCTGCCCGAAGCATCGACCCTTTGGCACCAACAACCCCGAGCGTCCCTTGCAGCAAAGCCCCCAAGCAAACCCCCTTTCTAGATGTCCCTCTGGGTGAAGCCACCAAGCGAGCCCCCTTCCTATAACGTCTCCACAATGGACACCTTTTTTTCTAGTATACAAATAATGTAGAATATGTAAGGTTTCACCTTTTCTGGCAATGAAAGACGTTTAGACTATTTGACATTTTTTTGCCGTTGTACAAATAATGTAGAATATACGAGGTTTAACTCTTTCCGACAATAAGAAAAAGTGTTAAGATCTTTAAACACTAAATGGACACCTTTTGGCTTGCCTTTTGGCAACACTTGGCTAAGCACTGAGACTAGGCTCCAACGAAAGCTGTCTCTAGTGTTGGGCCAATCAGGTTGAAGGACAATGCGTATATTATCATAGCATTCGTTTGCATGTTTTTGCCACAAGCACGTTGTGTGGCTGCTTGCAAACTGGAACCTTTGCAAAAAGGTGTCCATTTGGTGTTTTGAGATCTTAACACGTCTCTCATTGCCAGAAAAGGCGAAACCTTGTATATTCTGCGTCTACACCGTTTCCGATCGATCTGTGACGCAGCCACGAAGCCCGTGGCCGCACCCATGACCTCAACCTCCTCCACCCACGAAGTTCTCCAGCTCGGAGAAGATGGCGGGCAGGCTTAACAAGAGGACGGGTGGCACAAGTCTGCGGACACATCGTGGGTGGACCGGGAGGGTCCCGGTGCTTTCGGAATATCTCGGTGTAACCCACAGAACGTTTGTAGGCATCCTGGATCTATCTCTCCGCTTGAGCGATTGGTGGAGCTACTTGAGCAGTGGGTGGGGCTGAGTGGGAGGGCTGATGACACGCGGCGGTTTAAGCCAAGATGTTAAGCGAAGGCATCACATAAAACGAGCACGGGTTTAAAGCGAAAAATAAAAATTCAAAAAGCATGCAAGGGTTATGGGATTTACCTGTTGCTGAGGGTGGCAGGAGCACGTAATCGGCGACACGGACACGATTAATCACAGGTGGAAGCAACCAAGGAGGGAGGGTTAAAAACTCGGTCGCAAAGCATAACACTTAAAAAACGATCAACGCGGAAACGAAAACAAAGTGACACGTTGCCACCTAGTGGCACAAAAAACATACGAGCATGCATTACCACGACCAGCAGGGACACCCGTGTATTTCAATAATACTTCGCGAGCGCATCATCACAAATTGAAACCGTGTCTACGGAACGTTTTAAAGGGAATATGCAGGGGGCAGAAACCAACACAGTTTAAAACTCTACAATCAAGGCCAGCTGATTATAGGTTACCTCTCAGCAATACATTCAGAGGGGCTAAATTTGGCGAAGTAGCAATTACCGCTCTGAATTAATTACGGTGCCGTAACCAGTAATGGGATCGACAGTGCGATGAAAGTGCAGGGAAACGTTCGAAAGAAGACAAGACAGACAATCGTGGACAGTGCGTTTAAACCTGGCGCACTTATCGGCGCAAGTCCGACT
>JAZEWU010000046.1:1859461-1872308 GCA_036362915.1 Geotria australis | reverse complement strand
CGCCCACTAACCGCTACGCGACAGGCATTTCTATGCGCGACAGGCCAAACCCGGGCACAGATGCGGCACGACCTTTGTGTCTCAAGGATTTAATCAGGGACCCACAACCCACCGAGCGAGGGTGGGGGTCGCAGATCAGCGGCCGATCATCCCTCCCCCGTCAACAAACGTTATTCCATCGGTAAATTAGGACGCGTCGCAAGGGCGCTGATTAATTGACGGGTCGCTATGAATTTAATAAAACCGAGGCGACAAAGCCTTTACAGAGGTAACTGTCAGAATGCTGTCACGTGTTGGTGTCAGTCTGTTAAGGCTATATGGGGGATCTTTGTCTTTGGTTTAGCGGTGGTTAAGCGGGCAGCACGCTAAGAGCCCGCCGACCCAGAGTTCAATTCCCAGCAATGGTCCAACGTCAGTCGTAAGTCACGTCAGAACTACTACAACAACAACAACCGCCATTCGCCACTAAGTGGCGGTGACGTTACCACGTCGCCCGTGCCAGGCCATATGCACATTGAGGCTATCACGTGAAGTGTCGAAGGCTCGTCGACAGGAGGTCACGGGACAGACCCAGGTGTCATAGGCACGTCGGAACTGGTCCTGCCTCCACACCCAACCCCCCCTCGAACAAACAACACTGACCAAAGTGGTGAAGTATGGTCAGAACCCCTAACCGACATGGCATGGCGAGGCCTTCATCTTTCTGTGGATTGAGAAGGGGTGGAATTCACACTTATATTAGGCGATTAATGATTCTCTCGCTAAACCCACGTAAGATTTGATGGCGTGTCACAATTCAGTTTGGCAATTTTATTCAGGGGCTAATTATTCTTTTGTTTCGCGTTTGCCGTCTCATCTGTGCCGTTTCTATTTTTTTTCTCTCTGTACAGTTTTGATCGTTCCATTATCCTAAGCGTGACTTTTGCATATTTGTTTGCGTACATTATTAGTCTCGATGTATGAGAATGTATTTTAATAATAATAATAGCATTTATAGAGCGCCTTTCACCCGAGGGTCACAAAGTGCTGCACAAAGCTGTGGAGAGAACGGTCTTTTCATAGCTGTTCTTGCTGGCTAGCCGTGTCGAGCTGTGTTGAGTGTTTCTTCTCTCTCCTTCGCAAAGCAGAGAGAATAAACACTCGACACGGCTATCCCGACAGAACAGCTATAAATTATAAATAGTTGATCGTTACAGCCATTATCCAATACACACATTGCAAGCTTAGGAGTCGACTAGAATCTGTGAAAACTGATGCATCGTGACAAGCATATACCAAAATACACCCTGGTGTTTCTGACATTAATCTAATAAACATATCCCGTGTAGATACTGAGTGACCTAGCGTGCATTATCAGCATTGAGACGTCAACTGTCTTTGATAAAGTGACGGGGAGACAGAGACGAGGTGAGGACGAGGTGACGGGGAGACAGAGACAGAGCAGGAGGAGCTGAGAAACCAAACAGTACATAACCTGGATTGAGGCCCGAGTATCGCGCTCGAACAATCCTAGTTTCCAATAAAAGAGGAGAGGTGCACAGCTGGCGATTCAAGCACCGATGTTGCCCGTGCGTGGGACTGTGCCCCCTCACAAACTGTTGTCACTGCTCTCGGTTGGTTTGATAGACACGGAATGAATGAATGATGTCGTGAGAGAAATGATCCGTTTGGACGTCTAACAGAGCGGCGCAAGCCTTCGTGCTAAGACAGCGACAAGGGGAAATGGATACCGCGGAGCTACCGCGGAGCTACCGCTGAGAACCCTTCCCATGACTTCCAGCCTTCTCACTTACTGTACAGTTTCTCCTCGACTTAAGACGTATGCGACTTACGACCACGCGGACTTACAACGGCCGTCCCTGTAACCCTATTATATTATTTTCGAATACCGACGGTCGGTCGTAAAGTCTAGCGACGACCGCTCCGGCTGCGGTACTATGCAGGCTCAACCCTACTTATCACCGAGGTGCGTTGAGATGGTGTGCATTTCCGGGTGATTTGGTCCAAGGCGTCTATACACGGTGGAGGAAAACGTGCCGGCATTCGCCACGCGGGTCTTGTCAAAACACCAGACGTGGTACTACCGGCAATTTACCAAAGGTTCCGATCCCTGTAGCGCTATGTGTCCGTGCGGTGAGTGTCATGTCAGGGTGTGTCAAGTCTCTTTCTGTGCAAACCACAGGTCCACATTGCACAGAACAGAGCAACGATTAGCGTGTGGCGTAGTGCAGTACGCTTATCGCCGAAAAGACAAGTCTGCGTAGAAAATAGTTCACGCGTTAAAATATACAACGGTGATTATAAGCGTACATGTTCAACCTAGACCTGGTGTTCACGGTCGTTACGCGGACAAAACCTCTGAGTTTAATTCCAGAGTGCGGGCAGTGCAGTGGTGAGCGGCTGCTGGGAAAGGCGGCTATCATTGGCCCATCGCGCCGGACACACAAATACTCAGCCTCCCGTAAACAGGAAGGGCGGCAACGAGTCAGCAGCACAACACGTCAACCACACACGCACGTGTCAGCAACACTGCTCGAAAGCCACTTCTCGACTTATACGGTAGATGCGTTCTTGAAAAAGGGGCACGTAATTCAAAATCGCGTAATTCAAATTTAACTTCCCAATTAGACGTAAGATAAATGGTAGGGGTTATGGGTAACACTGCCTCAACACACTGAGACCGCTATTTCCTTCACTGAGATTTATGTTAAAGTGTGCTTATTTGTTACCGACAATAAGACGTTAAAAAGCCTATCTAAAAACAAACAAATAAACCTATTTTAATTATTTGCATGAAAACACGTAATTTGATAAGAGCCTTAACGGGTTTGCACGTGTTCAGTTTTATAAGCCGGTTAATGATTTATTAACCCTCACGCTGTCAGTGTCGTACCTTCCCCTCTAGGCAAAGTCCCTCAACCAAGCTGCCTGTCAGGCCGCACAGACTGCGCGGCACGCAAACCGCGCAATTCCAAACAAATGTCCACGGACTAAAATGCCCCCGGTGCCGTGATGGACCGGCGTCCAATCCTAGGTGTGGCCCTGCCTTGCGCCCTGTGTCTGCCTGGGTGGGCTCCGGCTCTCCGCGACCCTGTACAGGATTGAGCGGTTCCTGACAGTGAATGCATGAATGTCCGCGTATATATATATTATAAATACAGCGTCCGCGTTATTCTAAAAATGCGGAAATAAAATGCACTTCAAACGTGACGTGGCTGTCCATAGATAAATAGATAGATGTTTATTATGACAGCAGAAAAATACCCTGTGAGCTTGCAAGCTCTTTACGGGACTCCTGCCACACAACAAACATGCAAGTTGCTGACAATAATTAAAATATATAGAGTGGCCCTTCTGCACAGCAGTGTTGAGTTAATTTGTGCTCGTGATATATAGGCATGGGCTCTAACCACTGAGCCACAACTCCGCACAGCGGCTCAGCGGTTAGCGGCACTGCCAGCAAAGTATCACAGACGCTTAACGAGGACACACACCGACGCACGGAGCGGTGTCACGACACGCGACTTACCCAGATGTCCTGTTTCTCAGTGATGGGGAGATTTGAATACAAATCGAGCATCTCCGGTGTCCGGTACATCGGGGTTGTGTTCCTCATGATCTAGACAGGAACACACAGGGCGCCGTCAGTAATAATATTGATACGATTGATGGTTTGCTCTTCGGAGCTGTTCTTTCGGGATAGCCGTGTCACTGAGCGCTCTCCCTCTCTCCCTTGCGACGTTTCACATCGTCGACACGGCTAGCCCGAAAGAACAGCTCTGAAGAGCAACAATTGTGAATCGAGAGCCGTGAAAACCTACATCAGTACGAAAACCTACATCAGTGACGGCCATCTTAGGGGACGCTAGCATATTTTTTCCGCTCTTAAGATTGCCAGTTTCACGACCTTTCAGTGTATTCGAAGCAGCCTTATTGATTTAATTTTTTGTTGCTTTGGTTCTTATTTGTTTTTTTTTCTGTCATTGTGCAGCGCTTTGTGACCCTCGGGTAAAGGCACTCTATAAATTGCTATTATTATTATTATAAGACGATTGTTAACGCACGCAGGAGTTCCGCAGCTGGTCGATAACATAATACATTTTTTACTGAACACCTGGTTGTCTCCTCTGCCTCTCTACGCTTTCCTCGCGCATCTGAGTCGTTCTCTCGTCGAATGAATACCTTTGACATTGAATATGTGCCACGCGTTATAAATGTAAAACTATTATTATTATCATTTGTTTGATTTTGTTGGTGGGGTTGCGACGCAATGGGAGAAAACCCACCTCCTCCTCCACCTCGGCGCGCTTCTGTGCCGACCAGCTGTAGTCGGGGTAGTGACACAGGGTGGTGGCGCTGCCAAAGTCGCACAGCTTCACGTTGCCCTGCGAGCTCAGCAGCAGGTTCTCCACCTGCAGAGTACAGCGCCGCCAACTCCGTCACTCGAGACGCCACGACTCGCTCACACGCACGGGGGTGAAACGGCCGCTTCGGAACAGCTCGCGAGCTCACCGCACCGACACGAAACGCTCACCGCTTTCACACGTTCTCCTCTGGTCACGCTGGTATGCCGGTTACGTGACGGGGCGCGTTCCAATGCCGTGGCTTACGGAGTGTGTTGCAGGCGAGTTCGCCACTCGCGATGGCTTCGGCTCCGCGGCCTGTCGTCACTATTTGTTCTCTTCGCGCGCCGGCCCCCCCCCACCCCGCCCTGCCCTCGCCGTTTGCTGCGTAAGCAGAAACGAATCTGGCGGGCCCTCGAGACGCGATAGAAAAATAAACTGGTTTGACGAAACAGCTTTGACTGAGATGTTAAGAAAATAAATCACCTGTGGTGTGTTGGGTCTTGGGTCTGCTACGTTGATAAATAAATCGTTTAACTACACGTGGCTGAAACCTGGATCCAAGAGGTGCCAGGTTAGCTCAACGATCTTTCGTCGCGATTTTATTTGTAAGTTGATGGAGGCTGGATGCCTCCTCCGCCTCTGCGCTTTCCTCGCGCCTCTGAATCGTTCTCCCTTCGAATGAATACCTTCGACAATGAATGAATATGTGCCGCGTGTTATAAATAAATAAAAAATCTAAAATTATTATATTCTTCATCTCGTGACCGCGACCCCCCACCAGGATAAGCGGTTTAGAAAATGGATGGATGGATGGATTAATCTCGTAACGCCCAAAGCAAAATCGCGATACATTTTACGTGTTCCTTTTCGTTCGAGAAAAACCGAGAAAGCCGGAGACCAGAGGCCGGCTTGCGGTGAGCGTCCCTCGAACGCACCTTGAGGTCTCGGTGGATGACGGGCGGCTTGAGGCGGTGCAGGTGTTGCACGGCGCGGCACGCCTGGTAGAACACCTTGATGATGGTGTTGCAGGGCACGGGGCCCCGCAGCTCCACGCGCTTCAGCCCGTCTGAGAGCTGACCTGCGGGGCGGCACGGGCGCTCTCGTGTGACGCGAGCCCCGCGGCGACCGGAAGCGGGCCGTCGCCGTGGCGACGCGAGCGGCTCGCGACAAGAAGCGCCCGGTTGCGATTCGTCGACCGAGGCGCCTTGCTTTGCGGAGTACAATCGCATGCACCCACCGCGCCCCCGTTCTGCAGTGTGCGTGTGGGTGCGTCAACGTGTGCAGTTTGTATGTTCTCCCTCTGTACTGAGTGGGTTTCTCCCTGGTTCTCTCGTTCCCTCCCAGAATTACAATAAAAGTTCAGCACAGCATGTACTCCCCGTGTCCGAATGGGTTTTCGCCGGGCACTCTGGCTTCCTCCCACAGTCAAAAAACATGCTGCTGCATAGGCTAATTGGCCTGCGGACTAAATTGTCCCCGGTGCCCTGTGATGGACTGGCGTTCCATTCTAGGTATAGCCTTGCCTTGCACTCTATATCTGCCGTGATAGGCTCCGGCTCACTGCAACTCTGTACAGGCTTAAGCGGTTTCTGACAATGATCATGATAAAGCTTAACTGCTATTGGGCCTAACTAACCAGCGCTGAAAGTTTACACTGCCAATTCGTGCATTGGGATTACACACAGCCAGCATCATCAAACGGCAACATCGTCCCCAACTGTGAAAACTTTTGCAGGACCCTTCAGGAAGTGTGTCTCGAGACTCGGCGAGGCAAAGCGCGTGATCTGTGCATCAGCGACGGACCTTTACAAAGCTCGGTGAGGATGAGAAACTCCGCTCTGCCAGTGTCCGACTCCTCTTTGCTGATGGAGGCCGCGGAGCTGAACTGCACGATGTTTGGATGTCCCGACACTTTTTTCTGGGCGCGCGGAATGTCAAGTGCCACACTTGACGGCATCGGCGCTTCCGCCCGTTTCAGGCACGACGCGGCAAAAGTACAAACAGGATAATCGGACAAACTGCGAGATGCACTGTACGTTACGACAAAAAACGAATGGGTAATAATATGCTTCGCAAGATGGTTAAACGCGATTGCGTCGCGTCATCGAACTAGTGGGCTGATTCAGGGGTGGCGTCGCCCCACGCACAGCGCTGCCACCGCACCGCTAACACCTCGCTGTGTGGGGATGCCACGCAGCCACACGGCTCTGCGGACCACTCACTCTAGTCTGAGTTTAATTAGTTTTCAATTTGTAGGGGTATTCTCCCCAAATTCCCCCCCTCCCTCCGAAACCCCGTTATATGTGGGATACGGTATATCAGGCTCGTGCTTTTTCGAGGTCACACATTATAATTTTAGTTGCTTTGGTTTTTATTAGCTGGTTTTTTTTCCTGTGGTTGTTGACATGCTGTTCTCTCCGATGCCCCTGTGCAGCGCTTTGTGACCCTCGGGTGAAAGGCGCTCTATATAATGCTATTATTATGAATATTATAAAATGCTATTATTATTATTATAACAAAAATCTAAGGTTTTGCTATGCACTTTAATTAACACTGGAAATTAAAAGGACAGTTTGCAGTGCAGCGGTACATGCCTATTGATCAGCCGCAAGGCTCAAGAACAGGATACGCCACTCACCGCATCTTGTGCCCACTGTGCACACTAGGCACCCGTGATTTTAATCGCAGCGCTTTTGGAAAGTACAAGAGGCGCTGAAGTGAATGGGTGGCTTGGAGGCCGAGCGCCGAGTCAGCACCACCGAGACCCTGGGTTAAACATCAAGGCAGCCGCTCGTGATTAAACAGAGTTGATGATCTCAGCCTGGTCACCTGTGACTTACATAAAAACCCGAAGCCACGCAGAGACCCGTAGACTCACTCAGACTGAGTTGTAATTATTTTCTAACTTAAAAAAAACAATGAAATCAAATTTGGTTCTGTACTCAACTCGTATATTGTTTTTTACTGTGATGCGACAGATATTACTCTCGTACGGAGCATGGGTGGCAAGGTGCTGCCGTCTACAGTGAGTAGACCAAAGGTCACGCGAAGGGACCTTAGAGGTCAATGTCATATCCACTTCTGGGGGCCGCTATCCGATACGAAAGGTACCACTTCCCTGATATCCACATGAGTACTTCACCTTATGACAGCAAAAGCGCAATTGGGATGAGAATAGAGAAAGGACATAAACAAAAACCACAAACCCACAAGGGACCATAAAGGCAGAGACTTTAAAGAACGTGCACTGTAATGAGGGTTAAATTGGTTTTAGCTTTTAACGTGTCAACGAAATTTGAACTATGCACTTATCATCAGTTAGCGCTGTAAAAATGGCTTGCCCTTGAAATCATCCTGCCAACAGGGTTATTTTACAAATTAAATCCTAATCGTTCCGTTCACGAGGCTACGAATATGGGACCGCATACTTCCACTGTGAAGGTGAATGTGCGATTCATCTGGCAATTTGGCACTTACAATTTTACAATTACTACATTCTGCGACGAACGAGCAGAAATCTCTTAAATTTATACTTATTTCCCGGAGGCTGTGACCACCGAGCTCGCATTAGAGCACCGAGTCTCAGCTCCTGAGACCCTAGGTTCGAATCCGGGTCGCGCCTGTGATTACATCGAATCCTTAATAGCTAGTGAAGGATACCATCATGTGCACCTCCTGAATGATCGCCTTGCTCCTCTCGTCTTCATCTGACAGAAGCCTCTGTGTACGCACAAAAGACAGACGTTCAGCAAATCAAGGCAAGTCAGGTTTATTCCGTTCAACCAGGTGAAAACTCAAGAATACAGAATAATAATAGCATTTATAGGGCGCCTTTCACCCGAGGGTCATAAAGCGCTGCACAAGGCTGTGGAGAGAACGGCATAGTCTCAAACATCCATCAGCGGGTAATAATAATAGAGTTTTATATAGCGCCTTTCACCCGAGGGTCACAAAGGGTAGGCGAGTGTGTAACAAGCGCAGTGTGTATAGCGCGCCGGCCTTTATTAGACCTTTCAGTGTATTCGAAGCAGCCTAAATCATTTAATTTTTTGTTGCTTTGGTTTTGATTAGTTGCTTTTTTTTCTGTCGTTGTTGACATGCCGTTCTCTCCGTGGCCCTTGTGCAGCGCTTTGTGACCCTCGGGTGAAAGGCGCTATATAAATTGATATTATTATTATAATTAAACAAAGACAAGGTAGAATTCTGTGAAAATTATGATTTAAGTATTTAATTATAAATTATACTCTCAAAATGTTCTGTGACAAGACACCCGGATGCACAGCATGCACACTGTGATGCCGACTAGATGTCCGGCATAAAAGGAAAGAGGATATTTTTAAAACGTCTTTGAGAAAAAATATGATTATAGTGAACAGAAAAAAAGAGTGAGGGACCACCTTGAGGGCATACTCTTTGCCATTGCCGACATCCTGAGCTTCGTAGACGAACGCAAAGCCTCCTGTGAACACACAACGACAACATTTAATAAAAAATTAACCGCTCAAATTCTCATTCATGACGTGGGGAGCATTTTAGGCAGAGTTTATCTCTACACGTTTCCTCAAGAGGCACACACACAAAGCAACCATTAAGAGTCCTTTGATTGCCTCAAGGTATTACTGTTTATTCCAAACAGTTATGAAAACACAAACAGCAGGTTGGTTATATTGAAAAGGATAATATAGGAAAAACTGCATAAAAATGCAGAAGTAAAAATTTCGAAGTTATTTACTGCTTAAATTATTCCTTAAGCAGTACGGTGCTCATGTCCTGTTGACACCCCTGAGCCAGTGATGGAAATTCCATACTTCTATGGCAGGTGCCAGTCTATCCAAAAGACAACCACTGTTTACTTACCCCACAAAGTAGTAGTGTACTAATTTTGACTAACCCTATCGACCCCGAAGGTTGGATGAGCTGACTCAACCCCCAACCTATATTTGAACTCATACCCCGCGCTGTCCATCAACTGCTGGATGAAGGCCTCCCCACGTCTACATAAACTGGTGCGGTACGGTGAGACACACACACACACACACGTGTGGTGTGGTCACGGCAACTCCAAACCTGGGGGTCAAGGTAGAAGCGTTCACGTCGCGATCCCTGTCAGGTAATACTTGGTGTTGCCTGCGAATTCTACCAAACACTTCGAAGCCGAGCTGAAAGACAACGATGTCCGGAAGCTGACCATCGTGCTTCGAAGAATCGCAAAGAAGAAGAAGAACTCCAAACCCAAGGTCTGGGGGGTTGGCCGGTTTCTGAAACTTCACAGCTCATTCATTCGGTTGTAAAACTGGTTTCTGAAATTCCTTCGCCTACTCATTCCGCTGTGACACGTCTGTGACACATGTCAGTGGGATGGTTTGGTGATGAGAGGCGAGGCCCCCAAGCCCCGTCACGGCACACAAGCTGCCGCCGCTGTGCACCTGAAGAATAGATGACCACTACTAATAATAATTTTACATTTATAACGCGTGGCACATATTGATTCACCGTCGAAGGTACGCATTCGACGAGAGAACGACTCAGAGGCGTAGCGAGAAAAGCGCACAGAGGCGAAGGAGGCAGCCAGGCGGTTTTGCCGGCGCCATATTGCCACACACTGCTTCCTATATATTATTATGTTATCGGCCAAATAATTAATGAGACGGATAGACTAGAGTTTGTTTAGTTACACCGCTTAGCTTCGGTCCACGTCTATCCCAATTCAGTCACCTAAGCCTCGTGCCCTATCTTAACCTAACCCAAAGTTTCGACTCATTCATGACACTAACCACGGGTTTACGAGAGCCGCACAGCTTCAACCACCGTCTCGTGACACGCGTAAGCCTACGAACATATCTCTAACACCTGACCCTCACCCAATGTCTCTAAAAGTGCTCTTCCCAAACTTTACCCAACATCTAGACCACGCCCTACGGTACCATCTACCCCAAACCGGGGGTGAAAGTAACTTAAAGTAACTTTAAGGCATCGCAAACGCCATCCAACCCGTATCGTAATGAACATGCTTCGGCCCATTTCTTACCGGACCGTACCGGCTTACTTTCACCTCTGCCCCTAACCGGAGTTCCCCCACATCCAAACGCAACGTGACCCTCGGCACGAACTACTATCCCTACCCGCCATCCAATCCATCCATTGTCAGAAAACCGCTTAATCATGTACGGGGTCACGGTGAGCCGGAGCCTATCCCGGCAGACACAGGGCGCAAGGCAGAGCTATACACAGCATGGGACGCCAGTCCATCACAGGGCATCGGGGGAAATTTAGTCCGCAGGCCAATTAACCTATGCGGTAGCGTGTCTTTGGACGGTGGGAGAAAACCGGAGTGCCCGGCGAAAAACCACGCCGACACGGGGAGAGAGAACGTGCAAACTCCACACAGAAAAGGCACCCGAGCCGTGATTCGAAACCGGGAAAATTCTTGCTGTGAGGCGGCAGCGCTACTCACCGTGCCCCCCACCAACCTTCCCTACCCGCCCCTGACACAATACACCGAGTTGGACCCCGTGCCCCGGCCGTACCCTCAGCGAGAACGGCCTTGACGCGAAGCCTTTGGTTTCCCAGCTCCACGGTGTGGCCCACAAAGTCCTTCTCGTCCCGCGCCGCGCTGCCTCCGAAGAAGTCGAAAGCCGACTGCAGGATAGACATTGTCGATGGTGGATTGGTGGAGGGTGGTGGTGGGTGATGGTGGAGGGCGCTGTTGCTGAAAGTGCCGCAAAAGTTTTATCGGCGGTGTTGATGTGATGACCGACTGATGGGTGTCGGTGTTAATGTCGTGAAATTCTGAATGATGATGATGGTGGGGTGAGTGGTGCTGATGGTTTGTGATGTGCTCGACGGAAGCTATGGTTAGATCGCGTGATGGTTGCTGACGGCAGGTACTTTGGTGGTGATGGTGTCAACGCTGAGGATGGTTATCGGTGGCGACAGTCGGTGATGCTGGTAACAGCGGTTGTCGATGTTGTTTGTGACGGTGTCGGCGATGTTTGGTGATGTTCAGTGATGTTTGTGATGTTAGTGACAGCGGTTTGTTGGTGATGGATCGTGTTGTATCGACAGCTGACGCTGGATGGTATTGGTGATGGTGTTGCTGATGTTATCCCTGATAGTGCCGGTGATGTTTTTGACAGTGTCGGTGACGGTATCTCCGATGATGATGGTGTTAGTGATGGTGATGTTGAGAGAGAGAATGACGCCTCAGCTCGGCCGGCCCGGCGAAGGCCCCGCGGTTCTAGTTTCCGGATCCGCGCCCTTTCACATTCCCCACTCGAGATGCGCGACACATTGGCTCGGGCGGCACCACGTGATCCCTCGCTTATCCACACTGGAGAATCTGATCCGAGCGGCTGAAGCTCCATAGAGAGGCCAATGCCGGCCCGCCCGCCCGCCTTGAAAGGCCAGCGCAGACTTATTATATATATCTCTAAATGTTGAAGGGCTGTCTGCAACTAAAGAAGAACTTGTCGCAACGGGGTACAACTGTCATATATTAACCATCACGCTTCGAAGAATCGAATCGAATTCGATAAAGGGGGAGTGGGGGGGCAATCATACGTATGACGTCAATTTCACGGAAAAGCCGATCTCGCGTTTTTGCGCGGTGACGTCGGCATCACGCCGGAGCCTGTCACGGCAGACACAGGGCGCAAGGTATGGTTATACCCAGGTGCGTCGCAGTCGCGCGTGTTGCGGGTGTTGTGACACCCGCACTTTCACAGAAATATGATTTCATCCCCCCCACTTTTTCCTGAGGTCTTCTTTGCGATTCTTCGAAGCGCGATGGTTAAGTTACAGTTTCCCATTTTCTAACACAGCCCCTTGCATTTTCCTGAGGTAGTTTCATATCATGTTGCGACACCCGCACTTTCACAGAAACATGATTCCACCCCCCCCCACTTTTTCCTGCAAGACTCGCGGCTGCGACGCGCCTGGTTATTACCTAGGATGGGACGCCAGTCCATCGCGGGGCACCGGGGGCAATTTAGTCCGCAGACCAATTAACCTATGCAGCAAGCGTGTCTTTGGACTGTGGGGGGAAAATCGGAGTGCCCGGCGAAAACACCACGCGGACACGGGGAGAGAACACGAAAACTCCACACAGAAAGGCACCCGAGCCAGGATTCGAACCTAGTTCATTTTTTGTTGTGAGGTGGCAGCGCTACTCACCGAGCCACCGTGGCGCCCGCATCAAAGATGCTTATTATTACAGCAGAAAAAAATAACCCAACAAACACGCCAAATTGACAAAAGTAAATAAAATATAAAAAGTAACAAATTGACCAAACCAAAAAAAATTACAATTTAAGGTTGGAACGTCACTAAGTCGGTGACGTGTAAGTAATGTAATCACGAGCGAGGGGCGGGGTTCGTAACGCCCAGGGGGGGGCGAGGTGTAACCATGGCAAAGACAAAGATTCCCCGGCTAGCCTTAGCAGACTGTAGGGTCAAGTGCTGTTCGCGAGTAGCACCTATGAAGGCCGACACGGCACACGAGG
>JAZEWU010000046.1:1818396-1829744 GCA_036362915.1 Geotria australis | reverse complement strand
GGGTGTTTAGCGGTTAGCGGGCTGAGCCCCGGCGAGCCCGGGTTCGATTCCCGCTCGCGGCCGACGCCGGTGACCGACGCCGGTGACCATTTTCTGAACCGGTTCTGGGCCTCCGGTAGGTTGAATTTGGCCTCAAATGAGTGCCATGTGTGCGGTGGGCGTGGTGCTGGCCACCCACCCACGACCTTCACAGGTGCTCGCTACCAGCACTTGACCCTCCAGTCTGTTTTTACAGTCTGTAATAAAAAAACATCTATATTTCTATTTACACGGGGCGTTTTGTCTGGACACTCCCATCAGTGTTTGTGTTTCCTTCACCACCCCCGTACTGGCCATCGTGTTTCGAAGTACGCTCAAACGATATCCGTTACCGACAAGGCACGGGGAGGGCCTTCATCCAGCAGTGGAGCGTTGAGAAGCGGCCGCAGGTGGTTAATTATTCATATCGTTGGAAGACGCCACAATTACCGCCACCGACAAAATTTTGGGACAATATTCACGGCGGTTTTGCGTCCATAATAATCATAAACATCTATCGATGTGTGTTTTCCTCCGGCTTGCGTCGCCATCTCTCGCCGATATCTCTCGTCGCGAATCTCCCGGGCGGCACAGCGGGAGGAGCGGGCGGCCCCTGACGGAAGGTTGCAAGTTCAAATCCCCGATCGGGGCGTTAACGCGACCCATCAACCCGGGCCGGGTCGATAAAACGAGTACCGCTTTATGGGCAGTCGTCATGAAGGAGGAATTTCCCCCGCTGACTCCGCCGCACGGCTGTAAACGGAATCCTAGCGACACTTAGACGTCGAGAGTCGGTCTGTGCTTCGCGCCAGCCGTCGATATGGCAATCCCTGCTGTCAATCGCGAAAACTCAACCGGTGTCAGGGGAATAATCACGAGGGGAGGTGGGGGGAATCTTAAAGGCCAGTTGGAATGCCTGACTCATCTGTTACAACTGCAAGGCAGGTGCTCGTGAAAGTTACGCAAATTAAGAAAAAGATCCCACGTTTTGCCGTTGTAGACAGCTGGGGAAATCCTGTTGGCGAGCACCTATTAAAATTTACAACGTATAACTTGCCCCAGGATTCGTTCAATGTCGAAGGTAGCAGCTCGAAGAGAGAACGACTCAGAGGTGCAAGGAAAGCGCAGATGTGGGGGGAGTCAAGCCACGGGGTTAGCTGGCGCCAACCTACCAGACACACTGCCCTATATATTATCATCCATCCATCCATTTTCAGAAACCGCTTAATCCTTTACAGGGTCGCGGTGAGCCGGAGCCTATCCCGGCAGACACAGGGCGCAAGGCAGGGGTATTCCGAGGATGGGACGCAAGTCCATCGCAGGGCACCTGGATCAATTTACTCAGTAGGCCAACTAACCTGGCAGCATGTTTTTAGACGGTGGGAGGAAACCATGTCATGTTATTGGCTAATTAATAAATGAGAGGTTTTTTTTTTATCTGTGGGAGGAAACCGAGATACCGTAGGGAACCTGCACAGAACATGGGGGGGGAGAACACACAAAGTCTACACAGAAAGGTGCCCGAGGCGGGACTAGGTCACCTCAAGCAGGATCTTGTTTCTGTGAGGCGCGGATGTTACAAGTTCGCCACTCTGCTGCCCTGTTGAGGCTGAAACGGTACTCGAGGATGCGTTGTGGCCAGCACCGAGTAGTCATGTGAGCACGAGGTGACCTAGTGCCGTCGGTTTGAACGCTCGTCGCAAGGGAGGTTGATTTAAATGTTTGTTTACGTATGAATCTTGTATATATTTTAATTATTGTCGGCAAATCGCATGTTTTTCGTGTCGTAGGAATCCCCTAAGAGCTTGCAAGCTCACTGGATATTTTTCCGCCGTAACAATAAACGTCTATCTATCTAGCGGGGATCAAGGTAGAAGAGTTCACGTCGTGATCCCTGTCCAGTAATACTTGGTATTACCTGCAAATTCTACCAAAGACTTTGAAGCCGAGCTGAAAGACAACGATGTCCAGAAGCGCAAAAAGATGCCAGAAGCCCCTCAGTCTGGAGCAAGAAGAGAGGCCAATGCCCGCCTTAAGGCCAGCACTATTATATCTCTAAATGTTGAAGGGCTGTCTGCAACTCAAGAAGAACTCGTTGCAATGGGAAACTGTCGAATCACCATCACGCTTCGAAGAATCGAATCGAAATCTATCTGGCAAAAATAGAAATCGGGTCCGGTTTTGATAATCGTCATGGGGGGGGGGTTCCTTTCGTGGTGCCGCCACTCCGCCCGAATCGGCCCAACAACAGCGACAGCCACTCACCGCTAAGTGAAACGGTGATGTCACCGCGGCACCCCGTGCCAGGCTAGCTTCACGTTGAGTCCGGATAAGGGCGGATGGACAGGCTGGCAGCGGCTCACGGGACAGGTGTTGTGGGTTAATGGACCGAGATAGGTCTGGCAAATGCGGCGACCGCACTCTCCGCGTTGCCAACTGTTGTCGGCTCAGGAACACATTCGCACGTACGCACGAAACGCGTACGTGCTAACGTGTTCGGGGCAAGGTAATAATAATAATAGCATTTATTGAGCGCCTTTCACCCGAGGGTCACAAAGCGTCTGCACAAGGCTGTGGAGAGAACGGCATGTCAATAACATCAAGGCAGATTAACTGAGAGTCAAGCAATAGCGATAAATTATAGGCCATGAATACAACAGGAAAATAATAATAACAACAATAATAATTCTACAACAAGCAAGGAGGGAACAGATGTACCCGAGCAGATGCAGATCGGAAGAGAGATCGAGAGGCACGGCACGGCACCACTGACCCGCACCAACAGTCCAATCCCGGGGGAAGGAATAAATGTTCCCGTGAAGACGCGAGTAGGAAGAGAGCCAACATCCTGGCGGCGCAGCAGCATTGAGCCGAATCAATAGTCCTAGCCGGAGGCCTAGGACTATTGAGGTGTGTCGGCAAACACATATTAAGGTCGACGGAGCGTGCGGGGGGGGGGAGCGCCGTGTTCCGGGAGCGTGCCGCGTAAAAGCACGTTCGCACGCGCAGTACATACCGCGCGCGGCGTTGGAGACGAGCAGATGGCTGCTGTTTGGGGGAGACGTTATTGACCTGCGTGGACCCCGCGGCTGTGCGGCGGGGGGGGGGGGGGGGGGGGGGTGTCAGCTCGCGATCTGGCGCCTCTTGTCCGCTCACACCCAGGGTTCACCACGGGGATCAAGGTAGAAGCGTTCGCGTTGCGACCCCTGTCAAGTAATGCTTGGTATTTACCTGCAAATTCTACCAAACACTTCGAAGCCGAGGAGCTGAAAGACAACGGTGTCCAGAAGCTCAACAGATGCCAGAAGCCCCCTCAGTCTGGAGCAAGAAGAGAGGCCAATGCCCGCCGCCTTTAAGGCCAGCACGGACTATTATATCTATAAATGTTGAAGGGCTGTCTGCAACTAAAGAATAACTTGTTGCAATTGGAAACTGTCATATAACCATCACGCTTCGAAGAATCGAATCGAATTCGAAGGGTTTCACCACGGTTGATTGGCGGGGTTCAGGGTTGTGGTTGCAGGTGAAAGACCCATTGGGGTTCCACGTGTCCAGAATAAATTACAAAACACCTCCGTGGCAGTTCGCTCGAGCGGACGGCCTTCCGCCCGCAACGGCGGCACGAGAAAGCCGTTGCAGGGCTGCGCCCGCGTCTTTTATTGAATCGTAAACCTGAAGCTTTGTTAAATATACAAGGTTTTTGTACGCTGGCAAAAAAAAGGTGCCCATAGTCTAAACAGCTAGGCCCGAGCTACTAATGCACTGATATTTGCATTGTCAAAAAACTGCTTGTTTTTTTTGGCAACACTTGGTTAAACACTGAGATGAGGTTCTAACGAAAGCTGTCTCTAGTGTTGGGCCAATCAGTTTGAAGGTCAATGCGTATATTATCACAGCATTTGTTTGCATGTTTTTGCCACAAGCATGTGTGGCTGCTTGCAAACTGGAACCTTTGCAAAAAGGTGTCCATTTGGTGTTTTAAGATCTTAACACTTCATTGCCAGAAAAGGTAAAACCTTGTATATTTTAGATTTTTTGTAGACGCGCGAGCCGATGAGACCTATGGACCACGCGGGTAAGAAGGGGCGGGTGATGGGGGATGGGCGGTTTTCATAAACCGGCCGTGAACCTGTCGGCGCGGAATTTGGAGAAACCGCACGCGGAACGCAGCACGTTGATAACAACACGCTCCTGTCTTTTTCCGTGGTTTGATTCAACTCAATTCAACTTTATTGTCAATTCTGCCATATGTACAGGTCACCTAGAGGATCGAAATGCCTGTTTCTCTCAGACCCCCAGTGTTGGCATATACACGGACTGTAACACAACAACAAAGGTTTAAAAATACTAGGATAAAAAAAAACAAAATACCAACAATTTTTTTTATACTTACAAGTTAAGCTAAGCTGGGGGTCGGGCGGGACAATAACAAGGCACAGATTCCAGGAAGAGCAGGAATCTGTTGCTGATGAAAGGGATGTCTGGTCCACTCTCCTTGGACTGCTGCCACCGCGACCCTCACCAGGACAAGCGGTCTTGAAAATGGATGGCTGGATGGAGGATGTAGAACAAAAACTATAATTACAACAAATTTAGTGCAAATAGAACTAATATTGTGCAGATATAGATGTGCAAGTAATATGCCATCTACAGCACGAGTAGTTAGTTATGATCGGGGGTGTTCGCACGCTGCGTCGGTCCCGGAGGGTCTTATTCGACCGTACTTTACCGCCATCACCGTCTGCCGTCGCCGGGAACGGAGCGCGGGTTCATGGCGCGCGCCGATACGCTGCTGAGAAATTAAAGCTTGCTCAATTAAACGGGCGGTGACGGGAAACGCTGCGAATTACTTTCCTGCACGGCTCGTTAATATTTTCCATTGGCGGTTGGCCGGCCGTTCATCGCGACATGCGTCGATCATTTTAACGTGTCAATGACGTCATCAGGCCCCTACCGTCTGCTTTCCGTCGGCTTCGTAGTCGTCGTTTTTTTTTACGTAACCGCTTTTCTTGATGACACCCCAGGCGTGATACTGATAATAATAACAATAATTTTAATAATCCATCCATCCATTCATTTTCTAAACTGCTTGTCCTGGTGAGGGTCGCGGTGGCAGCAGTCCAAGGACAGTGGACCAGACATCCCTTTCCTTAACAACAGATTCCAGCTTTTCCTGGGGGGGATTCCCAGGCGTTCCCAGGCCAGCCGAAAGGATATATTCCCTCCAGCGTGTCCTGGGTCGGCCTCTAGGTCTCCGCCCAGTGGGCCGTTCCTGGTAGACTTCCCGGGGGATCCTTCCAAGGGGCATCCTTGCCAGATACTGGAATAACGTGGAACTTCCACCGCTCTGGCCGAGGGCTATCAACAGGATAAAGCTTCTGCCCTGATGTCCTTTTGAGAGGCAGATCGCGACGATAATGGTTTTGTGTTTAAATAACGCGTGTGCACGGTGGAGTGGGGTGGATACGTTATCTGTAATGCGGGAAGACAGAAACTGTCAAATCCGTAAAAAAAAAAATCGCAGCTCGCTCGTTTGTTTTTTCACGCCCAGGTCACGGCAGGAATGCGAGGCCTGGAGCGACGGTAGCAAATTTAGATTTAAACACTTCGCCCCTGGTCCACTTTTAGAATTGACTCGCGTTAGGAATAGACTCCGCGTGAACATAACCGCGTCGCTCTGGGAGGTGGCCCAGGGGCCGAGGGGCAGAGCGCCGCGTCGCCACGCCTGCGTGTCCTGGGTCTGAATCCAGGTCACAAACCACCCGAAGTTAAACCGGATGCTCGGGTTTGAAAGTTTAACGTGAAGGCTTTCATGACCAATGTTGTCCGTGCAATATTTCTTTTATGGGTTGGGTCACAAAAATGTGTAAGTGTCGTAAACCCACCTCTCTAACTGACACAGCCAATTAGTAAGGTTCGTCGCGTGAACAAAACTTCGTTTGCATGTTTTTGCCACAAGCATGTCGTGTGGCTGCTTGCAAACTAGAACCCTTTGCAAAAAGGTGTCCATTTGGTGTTTCAAGATCTTAACACGTCTTTCATTGCCAGAAAAGGCGAAACCTTATATATTCTACATTGGTTGCGGCTACTCTGCGACATTCTCCCGAACGGATTCTCTGTTTTCGTCAGATGACACCGGTCGAGCGGCGGGCGATAATGGTCACTGGAAAATTACTGTAAAAATAAAAGTGTATAAAAAAACCGCTTCTGAATAATCCCACCGACCAAATTATCCGACAGCGTTTGTTTACGGATGTTTCGAGACTCCCGGTCTCGTCGCCCAGTGTCTCGGTTTATTAAGCGACAGGCTCCGACAGCGAGCGCATCAACAGATGTCTTCTCTTGACGTCTAAAAAAAAAAGCGGGAGTCGATTTTGTTTTCGGAAATATTTTCAGACGGGGGGTTTTACTCGAGGCGGGCTCCGGCCCCTAGGGGGGGTGGCCGCGCCGATCTGCTCGCTGTGCTCTTGCGATGACTTAATAATAGCAGGATTAACTCGAAGGCTTTCATGACCAATGTTATCCATAGTGAAGCTCTGTTTATGAGTTCAGGTCATGTGAAAAAGTGTGTAAGTGTTGTGCACCCGTCGATATGTTGGATGAAGCTGAGTGGAACGTCGGTACTATCTTTGAAGGTATGTGCTGTGTGTGCTCTCTCGCTGGCTTGTGTGCTGTCCGGGGTGGTCCATATGTCTCGTGACCCGCATTTAATTGACCCCTAACATTGGTTTCCAACTTTGAATAACCCTTGCCTTATTTATTTCATATTATTACCGGTTTTTTTCTGTCTTTGTCGGCATGCCGTTCTCTCCGCGGCCCTTGCGCAGCGCTTTGTGACCCTCGGGTGAAAGGCGCTCTATAAAATGCTATTATTATACGTGGGGATCAAGGTAGAAGCGTTCACGTCACGATCCCTGTCAAGTAATACTTGGTATTACCTGCAAATTCTACCAAACACTTCGAAGCCAAGGAGCTGAAAGACAACGTTGTCCAGAAGCTCAACAGATGCCAGAAGCCCCTCATTCTGGAGCAAGAAGAGAGGCCAATGCCCGCCGCCTTGAAGGCCAGCACTGACTTTTATATCTCTAAATGTGGAAGGGCTGTCTGCAACTAAAGAAGAACTTGTTGCAATGGGAAGCTGTCATATAACCATCACGCTTCGAAGAATCGAATCGAATTATAATACTTGTCATTTTTATATCTCTTACATTAAATACCCATCGGTGTCCGAAAATATTACGTTGTAGAGACGTTAAGCAGTATTGTGAAGTCGTGTTGCCAAGAGGGACTCGGCCCCTCCCTCTGCGGTTTCAGCCCCCCGTTCTGTATCCTCGCGGTAAAGTCAAGATGTTGGCGCAATGTTTACACTTTTTTTTTACGTTTCTGTGGCTCTCGTAAAGTCCCGCTCGCTCAGCCCGGCATCGCTGGCTTGTTGATAATAATAGTAATATTTTTACATTCATAACGCGCACATATTATGACGTCAACCCGCGGCCCAACGACTGAAGTCAAGAAGAAGCTTCCTCAGCCATGTGCAGCCCCTAACAACATCCCGAGGGGAAACCAGACTCCAGCTCTGGACGGAAAATCTTGAGAGTGACCCTCCTGCAACTGGCATGGGAATCCCACCTGCTGAAGACTTCCCTCCTGGCTCAGACGCACCATGGATTCAGTGGAAGACACTCAACCGCCTGAGAACTAGAACGGGACGATCAAAAGATGCTTTGGTCAGATGGGGCTACAAGACCGGCCCAACCACCTGTGAATGTGGAGAAGCAGATCATACTATGGAACACTGCCTTGTCTGTGCTCTACTACCGAACCTCTGCAGCTCAAAAGACCTTGCGGAGTTCAATGAAAATGCAAGGGGCTGTGTAAGAAAATGGGAGACTGTGGTTTGACCATCGCGCTTCGAAGAATCGAAAAGAAGAAGAATGAGAGAAGGACTCGGAGGCGTAGCGAGGAAAGCGCGGAGGAGGCAGCCAGGCGGTTTGCCGGCGTTATATTGCCACACGCCGTTCCGCGCGGAGGACTTCGCGCGCACGCATTTGGGTTTCTTCGTGGGCCTCGTTAGATTCGCGCTCAAGACGGGAAAAGCACAGATCGTCTTCCGGCCGATTGTGTAATCGCCCCGCGCCACCCGCCCCCTCCTCTTGTCGGAACAAACATTTCCGAGGCCACTTTCAACAGCGATGGCCTCGCCACCGCTGCCACCGATGTTGTTGTTGTTTACGCGAAATGTGGCGTTGCGGTATAGTGCGTGCTTTTAAAAAAAAAATTCTAAATCGTGTTTCGCGTTTGTGTTTGATGTGGAGGTGCTGCTGCCGATAATGTCCGCTTAACCCGGCCGCGTTAGAGTAACGCGGCGGGTTCTGCTGATGACACACAGAAGGTCGAAACCCGTCCACAGTTTGCTTGCTGACTCGTCTGGCACGCCAATGGGCTGCTGGACCAGAACACATTGGAATTAACTATTGTATAGGCATACCTCTTTTAACGTTCTCGATGCTTGTCTGCTAAGCGATAAATCCGTTAAGATGGGTCATTATAACACGGTTCATTATAACTGTACAGTATTTATTAAATGAATGCCATCATTATCGGTGTTGTGGACTCGTTAAAAGCGGGTTTACGACACTTATATACTTTTAGAAGTGACCTAACTCATAAAAAGAGCTAGAATATGGATATATGAATTCTATAATAATAATACTAGTGAAAGCACCTTCTCTGGCAGAGGCGCTTCCACCAGCAGTGACGAAAAGCAAGCGTTTGCAGGGCTACACCTTTACCTCTGACCTGTTATTACGATCATTATCATCGTTAAACCGTCCTTTGCTCGACTCAATCAGGTGGTTTGTCCACAAGGACAGGAATGGACAGTAACCCTGGTCTGAAGACCGGCGCAAACATTTTTGAACGCCTCTCTTCTCAGCGGTTTATGATGGTGGCACTGTATTTCAGACGATAACTCACATTTGCCCGTGACATATTTTGACGACGCCGATTTATCTGAACGGGCGGCTATCTCTCCCCGGCCGCGCGCGCGTGAGCGCTCGTGCGGTTTTTTTTTGCCGCGCGGGAAAGGGAGGGCCCTTTTTGACGCTCCGCGGAATTCACCGCATTTCTGTGGCCGTCTCTCCTTCCCAAAAGGTCCCCCCCTGTGGGTTGAACGTTGCTGGAATTCGTGGTTTGGGTGGACGGGCTCGTGCCGAAGGAGGGCAATCCTCTCGGAACGCTCCTCGAAACCGCAGTTTCTCGTCTTGTTTTATGCGCGTTGACCGCGCTGCGGCGAAAGTCGGCGACGGGCCGCGCGTGCGCGACAGAGAACGCCGCTATAATTAATTCAATTCAACTTTATTGTAAATTCTGCCATATGTGCAGGACATATAGAGGATCTAAATGTCGTTTCTCTCAGACACCGGTGTTGTCATATACATGGACTGGAAGACAACAACAAAGGTTAAAAAATACTAGGATAAAAAAAAAATACTAACAATTTATAATATTCCTCCGGGAAGCCTACCAGGCACGGCCCACTGGGCGGAGACCTAGAGGCCGACCCAGGACACGCTGGAGGGATTATATCCTTCGGCTGGCCTGGGAACGCCTGGGAATCCACCCCCCCAGGAAGAGCTGGAATCTGTTGCTGAGGAAAGGGACAAGCGGTTTAGAAAATGGATGGATGGGTTAAATTATAAACCGACAACTACTGATTTTTTACGTGCGTTTTGCTTCGGACACTTTCTTTTCGGTCTGATAGACTCCGTTCACTCATGCTGATCACGACTCGCGATCCGGGTCTCGCCGGTTCGATTCCACCTCCCGGCCCGCAGTTGTGAATCTTAAATTCCCGTCGATGCCTCTGTCCGCCCAGCCGGCTGTGCGGTCGGGTTCGTCGCGATGAAATCTGAGATTAACTGTATCGCACGCGGCGGGGCGCGACTGTCCGGATACCGTCTCTCCGAGCGGTCGAGCGGTTGAGGATCGACGTCGCGGTTGACCGTGTGGTGACGCGGTTGTGTTGCTGTGTTCGCAGAAATCGTCCTGTTGATGTACCACAGCCTCTTCGGGCTGTCCAACGAGGACGTGACGGTCTGGTTCGCCCCGAGTCACATCTTCAAGATCGAGTCGACCACCTCCATCATCGTCACCTTCCGCATGCGGTGAGATGACTCCGCCTCCTCCTCACCTCTCCTGCCCCCTGCATGCGCTCGCTCGTTTTTCCAACATATCGACGGGTGAACTACACTTCCACACCTTTTCACGTGACCTAAACTCATACACAGAGCTTCACTAAGCTTAAGGGGGTTCGACGCCGCGACGGCGGGGACCGGATCGCGGCGCTAACAGATCGCGGCGCTAACGGATCGCTGCCAGCGCCCGACACGTGGTGGCAATTCCCCCGGACTGTCCGTGTCAACCCCGGGCAGGTGGCGAGCCCGCCGCGCTTCCCCTACTAGGCCCCGTCAGCTGTCTGCTTGGGCCCCCGGCGGCACGGAGGATGTGTCCAATCAAATTACGGAGACAGAAATATTGTTGAATAACTCTGATGTTATTGAACAATATTTAATAACATCAGGCGGTGTTTGCTCAACGCTTAAATAACGTGTTGACAGTTATCGCGGTGTACCGATGTGGGTTTTTCGATTCAGTTCAATTCAACTTTATTGTCAATTCTGCCATATGTACAGGACGTATAGAGGATCGAAATGCCGTTTCTCTCAGACCCCCGGTGTTGGCATATACATGGACTAGAACACAACAACAAGAGTTGAAAAATACTAGGATGAAAAAAAATACTAATATATATGTTTTTATATTTACAAGTTAAGCTAAGCTGGGGATCGGGGGGGACAATAACAAGGCACAGATCTAGAACAAAAACTCTAATCATAACAAATATAGTGCAAATAGAACTAATATAGTGCAGATATAATAACCTCTGATGTTATTAAATATGGTTTAATTACATGAACGATGTTTGCTTAACGCGTGAATAACGTGTTGACAGTTATCGCGGTGTGCCGATGTGGGTTTTCGCGGCTCGATTCATTACGGTTGCTCTCCAGAGCTGTTCTTTTGGGATAGCCGTGTCGAGCGCATCCTTGGGCGTGGGCGGGCTGGGGGGTGCTCCCCCGACGTACGGCGCTCGGCAGCCGTCTGGAGATGTTGGCGCACCGCGGCGGGCGCAGCATGAGTCAGCGCTGGTTTTATTTCTGGGTTGAAACGATACGCGCGTCTGCGCGCGTGTGTATTTGTGTACGCGTGTGTGGCTCAGTGCGGGGAGCGGTGGCTCGGTGGTTAGTGCGCTGAACTGTGAACCCCCC
>JAZEWU010000046.1:1729672-1740331 GCA_036362915.1 Geotria australis | reverse complement strand
CCCCCCCCCCCCCCCTGTTCTGCGTGGGTTTTCGCCACCGGGCACTCCGGTTTCCTCCCACCATCCAAAGACATGCTGCCGGGTTCATTGGCGTACTGACTAAATTTCCCCAGATGCCCTGCTGATGCACTGGCGTCCCATCCTCGGTATCCCCCTGCCTTGCGCCCTGTGACTGCCGGGATAGGTTCCGGCTCACTGCGACCCTGTACAGGATGAAGCGGTTTCTTAAAATGGATGGATAAGTGTACGTTCTTGTGTCTGTGTGTGTGTCCCCTCAGCCTGTTAAGGCTATATGGGGGATCTTTGTCTTTATCTTTTGTATTTGTCCCCCCCCCCCCAAGTGTGCGTGTACGCTTCTTTCCAAAGGCAATCGGGAGCGGCAGTCAGCACGTGTTTCATTGTGTTCACGCGGCTCCGAACTCATATTGTATGTGTGTTTTTGTAAATCTGTTGTGTGTGTGTGTACTGCCACTGTGGGGAGCGGTGGGCTCAGTGGTTAGGCCCAGTGCGCTGCCTGGCGACCCGAGTTCGATTCTCTGCTCACGGCTAAGAGCAGTGACGATTTTAACGTGACCCAACCAGTGAAAGGCATATCCTATGTATAAAGGGGCGATGCCTTGAGACACGGTGAGAGCAGGACTCGTTCTGAGCGAACCTCGCAAACTGGAACCACTTCCAAGCCCCGGGCGAATCTTATTTTTCTTCCAGCGACGAGCTTTCGTGATAAATGAAACAATAGGAACATTAGACATTGTTAAAGCGCAGCCAGCTATATAATGGCCTGAATAATTACGCCACTTGCCTCGTTAATTAACTGAGAAATCGCGGCTCGTCGTCCCTCACAAGCCGAGACCACCTCCGCATATTTTACATTTCACTCGTGCGGGTCCGTCTGATGTCAGGAGTCAGGGTGGAGTAGCTGCTGCCGCCTCGCAGCAAGAAGGTCCCCCGGTTCGAATCCCGACTCCGGTGCCTTTCTGTGGTGGAGTTTGCATGTTCTTCCCCCGTGTCCCGCGTGGGTTTTCGCCGGGCACTCCGGTTTCCTCCCACCGTCCGAAGACACGCTGCCAGGTTAATTGGCCTACTGAGTAAATTGTCCCAGGTGCCCTGCGATGGACTGGCGTCCCTTCGTGGGTGTAGCCCTGCCTTGCGCCCTGTGTCTGCCGGGATAGGCTCCGGCTCACCGCGACCCTGTATAGGATTAAGCGGTTTCTGAAAATGGATGGATGGATGATAATGGATGGATGGGCATTGACAGCATGACGTTTCGCAGGGATAAAACGTAAGACATAATCACAAGATAAGCGGTCATACACAGTGTTGCAGAAGACTAAAAGGTCAAACAATTCCAACAAATTACTAAAATCAGAAGGTTAACGCAACAAATTTAACACATTTTACAGCATTAAAATTCTGCGGGGATAAAAACTTAAGCCGTAAAAATCACGAGATAAACAGTCACCACACAGTGTCGCGCATAGACGCTATATGATAAACCCCCCCCCAAAAAAACCCATCCATCCATCCATTTTCTAAACCGCTTGTCCTGGTGAGGGTCGCGGTGACAGCAGTCCAAGGAGAGTGGACCAGACATCCCTTTCCTCAGCAACAGACTCCAGCTCTTCCCGGGGGATTCCCAGCCGTTCCCAGGCAAGCCGAAGGATATAATCCCTCCAACGTGTCCTAGGTCGGCCTCTAGGTCTCCGCCCGGTGGGCCGCGCCTGGAATACCTCCCGAGGGAGCCTTCCGGGGGGCATCCTTACCAGATGCCCCAAAAAGCAAAATGTTACTGATTTTCCGTTCTCCGTCGTTGTTGGCGTGCCGTTCTCTCCGCAGCCCTGTGCAGCGCTTTGTGACCGTCGGTTGAAAGGCGCTCTATAAATGCCGCTATTATTATTAATCGAAGGATCCTGGATTATTCCCGATCGGAATGGCGCTTGGAATGCCACTGCTCCGCGGCGGCGCGGCTTGCTGGTCCAGCGCTGGTCTCGCAAATAACCGGAGCCACATTTCCCCCCCATTAAAGGTCAGTGAGCATCGCTCCGCGCTCAACTCATTGAATCTCATTTGCAGCGTCTAGTGTGAAGTCATTTTGAAAAGAACCTGTTCAGAGAGAGCGCGGTGGGGGGGCAGGGGGGGGGGGCAGTAGACCCCGAGAGTGGACTCACTCCGGCAGAACCACTCTCCAAAGGTAAAGCTCCCCCGCATAGCCCGTACTGGAGGGCCAAGTGCCGTCGGTGAGCACCCATGGAGGCCCGGCACGGCACGGCACGCGGTGATCAGTGCCTTGCTCCAAACCGCCTGCGTTTCCCCAGCGATGATAGATGTTTATTATTACAGCAGAAGAAGAAAAGAATACCCAGTGAGCTTGCAAGCTCTTTACGGGATTCCTGCATTGCTATTAGTAGTTGTGCATACTCAGCGTTATAGTATTAATTTAATAAATACTGCCCACCCCAGGTTCCCCTGCGATGAACTGACGTCCTATCCTGGGCATAGCCCTGCCTTGCGCCCTGTGTCTGCCGGGATAGGCTTCTGCTCACCGCGACACTGCACAGGATTAAGCGGTTTCTAAAAATGGATGGAATACTGTACAGTTATTATGAACCATGCTATAATGACCTCTCAACGGATTCATCGCTTAGTGGAGAAGCCTTAAGAACGCATCCTATCTGTTAAAAGAGGTGCGCTCGTATTAATTTCCAATTCTTTTCCAGATATATTTCTCTCTCTCTCCTTTCTTCACATCAGCCTGCTCCGGCTTTATACCGGCAAACGGGAGATTAAACGTAATTATTCAGCGCCAACGCTGAATAATTATTGTCCGTGCGGGGTGTCTGTGCAGGGTCACGGAAGAGGAACCTCTCGCTTACCATCCATCCATTTTCTGAAACCGCTTAATCCCGTACAGGGTCGCGGTGAGCCGGAGCCTATCCCGGCAGACACAGGGCGCAAGGCAGGGGGATACCGAGGATGGGACGCCAGTCCATCTCAGGGCCTCTCGCTTACACACTCATCAAACTCACTCACCCACTAATCAACTCACTCACCCAGTCATCAATTCACTCACCCACTCATCATGCCACCGAATTGATGTTTCTCCAGTATCAGACACGCTTATTATTATTATTAAGTTATTATGGCTTACCCAGGAAGGCCTTAGGTGAGTCTTAATACTTTTTTCAAAAGGGGTCCTGCCATGAATTATGTGCCCGATGTTTAGCCGCTGGTACTTTATCTTGTTATAGTAATGATGGTGATGTTTTGGTGATGATGATATTTTGATGATCGCTTTGCTCCTGGCAATATCATCACAATCTTACAGTACTCTGTGCGTGCGTGTTAGAGACATTTTTATTCGTGTAACCTATACGACACTTCAACCAACAGTACTTGAATTCACACAGTACAGTATACTGTGTTATATACTGTCGCGTAATGTACACCGTGTGTGGACTGCCCGTCACGTGTAAGAGTGTGTTGTGGGGAGCGGTGCTGGTCACCCACCCCCTCGTGTGCCGTCCTGCATAGGTGCTCGCTAACGGCACTTGCCCCAACAGTCTGTTAAGGCTGTGGGGAGCGGTAGCTCAGTGGTTAGCGCGCTGGGCTACAAATCAGGCAAGGCGAGTTGGAATCCCGCTCACCGCAAACACCAGTGACGATTTTCTGAACCGGTCCAGGGGGGGCCTCCCCTAGTTCGACTCAGCCTCAAATGAGTACCTACCACGGTGTTTAAACATCGCCACTAGGGAGACAAAGGCGGCCGGGCGTGGTGCTAGTCACCCACCCCCACCCCCGTCGTGTGCCGTGTCGACCTTCACAGGTGCTCCTCGCTGGCGGCGCTCGGCCGGATGCGTAATTCTCTCTCGGCAACGGACATTTCCAAAACCAATTTGCCAACGTGCACTTAACACGCCGCCACTGATGGATGTGTCAAGGATTACCAGGGCGCAGGCTCACCGTCATCATCAGCATCAGCCGGCGGTGAAGCGGGATTAAATAATGCAGTTTTAATGGCAGGATTATAGCCGCGCGGAACGTGACTCGAGGTGAGCACTCCACGCATTCCGACGATGCAGCGTGGGCTGCAGTTACTTTATATCACTATGGGCAGCCTTTTTTTGCCAGGACACAAATAATGCAGAATACACACGGTTTCACCACCCCTTTCCGGCAATGAGAAACGTGTTAAGATCCGCGCCTCGGTATCTGCGTCTCGCTTCGGCTGGGCGGGGAATTTGTGCCCGTTATAAATTGTATTATTATTATTATTACGACACCAAATGGACACCTTTTTGCAAAGGTTCCAGTTTGCAAGCAGCCACACTTACATGCTTGTGGCAAAAGCATGCAAACCAATGCTATGATAAATGCATTGTCCTTCAGCTTAATTGGCCCAACACGAGAGACAGATTTCGGTGGAGCCTGGTCTCAATGCTTCGCCAAATGCTGTCAAAAGGCAGACAGTGTTGGTACCAATGCATTAGTGGCTCGGGTCTAGCTCTTTAGACTATGGGCACTTTTTTTGCCAGTACACAAATAATGCAGAATACACAAGATTTCACACTTTCTAACACGTTTCTCATTTCCATAAAGGGTGAAACCTTGTGTATTCTGCATTACTTTATATCACGTTCACGTGGTCGGCTCGGGCCACATCGAGAGACGCATTGAAGGCCCCTGGAACGTTGTGCTAACGTTGGATTGGAAGGTCTTCAGTCACAACTTTCTCCAGGTCACGGTTGTCCCCAGACTAACCGTGAACCCCCCCTAGCTTGCGGGTCAGACACTCGTACTCCATATCACCCCCAAACTCATCAGATCCATTTACACATACAGATAAAGATCCCCCGTATAGCTTAAACAAACTGCAGGGTCAAGTGCGGTTAAGGAGTACCCATGACGGTCGACACGGCGCTGGATGAGGTGGGTGACCAGAACCACCTTTATCTCCCAAGCTGCAATGTTTTACCCACCTCACGAGGTACTCATTTGAGTCCGAGTCAACCTAGGGGAGGGCTCGTGAACGGTTCAGAAAATCGTCACCGGCGTCCGGTCGTGAGCGGGGATTCGAACTAGCGGTCACCAGTTTCGTTTGTAGCCCAGCGCGCTAATTACCGAGCAACGGCTCCCAAAACACCACACACACGCACGCAAATATACAAACAAACACACACGCACACAAAACATGAGTGAGGAGACGCGTGCGTCTCTATGAATATGAACACAATGAAACGTGATGACCACGGAGGAAGGGGGGTGGGTGGCGGCGGGGGGCTTGACAGGCGAGAGAGGGGGGGGTGGATGAGAGGCGGTCTGAAATCTGCCGCCAAGATTATGCCAGGGAAGGAATGGGACGAGCACAATAAATCAAAGCGGCGCTCTCAGAAAAACAAAAAACCAGAGAGAGAGAGCGAGCAGAGCAGGCAGTGAACACAGAGATAGTGGGTCTGACCACCACGCCAGCTGTCCCCCCATCCACACGTTTAAAGTGCTCCATCCCCTCGCTACTGTTGGCAAGTCATCAAGCGAGCGGGCGACCGAGATACGTTTTGTTCCGAAATTAATCGCCGTACCGTCCGAGGCTGATTTCTTGTTGTCGCGTTGGAGACTCGGAAACGAGCAGTGGAGAGGCTCGCCCCCCCCTCCCCCTTGTGTGTCCGTCTGATGGGTTGAATGAAGCAAACAGCCGTGGCGTGGCTGCGGGGTGTGCAGGCGGTACAATTGCGACCGCTTCCCGCAGCTCCAGGCTGTAGTGTCCCCCAGGCCGAGGTGACCATCCTGCGTTGAGTTTGCGGGGAACGTCCTCGTTTTGAGACGCCTGTCGTCGGTGATCTGGATGAACGCTTCATCGCGTCACAAGTTCGTCACTTTATTTCAACTCGCAATTCTTCCTGTTCTCTTCTGCCTGTTGTGACATTGATATTCTTCCTGCCGTGATATGTCATGAGTTTGTGTATCTGAGAGGGAGCTGCCAACTCTAGCCAAGGACCCAGGAACCAGACCCCAGAAACTGAGTTCCCAACACATGAAAACCTATTGGTCAAGTTAGATTGATTGAACGGCCAATCACAGCCACATTTGACCAACCCACTAGGCCAGCAGGACGGGAAGAGTAAACAGTTGAAGTACGGTAAGTGCGGGGTTACTGAAGGCCACCCCTGCCTGTAGACTGGAGCCCGACGCTGAGGCTTCTATGTCTTGTGAAATCGTCACTGGTGTTGGCCGTGAGCGGGATTCGAACTCGTGTCGCCAGATTCGTAGCCCAGCGCGCTAACCACTGGGCTACCGGCTCCCCACCAGGGCCCACACCAATCGCACACGGCATCGTGCTCCGATGCGCGTTGTTTTTTTTTAGTGAAATAAACGCATCCCATAGCAAACGGCGGGTATGGGAAATTCACAAATCGTGCCGAGGAAATAATACCCGCTGCGGTGCCAGCACCGTTTCCTGCGAGTGCCGCAAACTCGGCAAGGCCTCTGCAGTGGCTGCTCACGAAGCAGCAGCAGAAGCAACAACAACAAAAAAATACGACAACGGGGGCAACAACAAAACTGCAGAGGCTCGGAATCCCGCGTTACAACCGGTCATGAATTTACATAGTAAAGTTTATAGCACGAAAAGTCTGGATCGTTAATCCGCGCTAACGCAGCGGACGAATAAAAAACACCCCCACACACACACACACAGACCGTGTTTTACCGCCAATCGATGTGAAGCAACGTGAAATTGCGAGTGCTCACCCGTGCACTATCCACCAACGCCTCGCCCCCGCAGTGAATTAACAGGTAAAGGCGCGGCGCTGCAATTGCCCGTTCGCGCCGACAGCTGGCGGAAGCGTTTCAACTAGCGGGAGCTCGGTTGGTAAAACGTTTAAATATCAGGCGTGTGCCACGGTGGCCTAGCGGTGAGTAGCGCTGTCGCCTCGCAGCAAGAAGCACATGGTTCGAATCCCGGCTCGGGTGCCTTTCTGTGTGGAGTTTGCATTGTCTCGCGGTGTGTCCGCGTGGGTTTTCACCGGTGCACTCCGGTTTCCTCCCACTGTCCAAAGACATGCTGTTGCATGGGTTAATTGGCTTGCGGAGTAAATTGCCCCCCCCACCCGTGCCCTGTGATGGACTGGTGCCCCATTTCCGGGGTATAGCCCTGCTTTGCGCCCTGTGTCTGCCGGGATAGGCTCCGGTTTACCGCGACCCTGCACCACTGGATTAAGCTGTTTCTACAGTGGAGAAAAATAATAATAATTGTTGCAACTCACGCGCCGCGGGGTATTGAGTTGAACCGGTGACCTCCAAGGTTGCGGGCGTGGCGTTTGGACCGTTACGCGGCGACAGCGTTAAGAGTGAAATAGTGAAGAGCAATTCCATAAATTCGGGCGAAGTTGTAATTCTTCCGTCACATCTGCGGCTGAGCGCCCAGTTCACGGCTCACAGCACCGGGGAGAATTCGGCTCGCAAACAGTCAAGGGGTGTCTGTGCTGCGGTAACATCCGTGCCGTCTCACAGAGAGAAGGTCCTGCCCGAGGCGGTTTGATTTCCGCCTCTAACGCTGGCTCCTGTCTCTAACGCCGGCTCCTATCACTACCCCCCTACCAGGGTGTCCATGCAGCGATAACATCCGTGCCGCCTCACAGAAAAAAAAAATGTCTTGCCCGAGGCGGTTCGATTCCGGCCTCTAACACACGCTCCTATCTCTAACAGTGTACAGTATTTATTCAATGGATACTGTAATAATAATAATGCACGACTACTACTACTAATAATAATGGAGTATAATAGTAAAAATAATACCCTAATCATGTGTCTTGATGCTGTTGACATGCCGTTCTCTCCACAGCCTTGTGCAGCGCTTTGTGACCCTCGGGTGCAAGGCGCTCTATAAATGCTATTAGTATTAGTACTATGGACAGTGTATGGGCTCAGGAGCCTTGGGAGTGCAGTGCAAGTGCGATACTTTTCTATTTTGAGAATATTTATTCGTGAAAAAAAATAAAAAATAAAATCCTCGTCCGTTAAACGCAAAAATTCGTTATCCGAGACCGCGTTAAACGAGGAATGCCTGTAATTATCTGGAGAGGCTTTTTCCTCCCGAATCCGAGACAAAGAACAGAAACGACCCGGGGCGAAGCGCGCGTGACAGCGGCTCCGATATTGACATCGAGAATAACTGGCAAATATCAATGGATGCAATTAAGCAACAGGCACCTAAAGAGGACCGCTTGACGTTATATTGGCTAAACAGCATGGTAACTATAAAATACGCTGGCACCGTTTCAGAATTCCCATTACCCTTACATGCACCGTTAGAGCTTCGCGTTGGAGCCAATTTGCCAAGTAGTGACTCGTTAAAATTAGGCCCTGTTTCTCCGCCGTTCGAGACAATGCCTCATCAGGGCCGATGAAGCGGTAATTGTCGAGAGCTCGCTGGCTGGCTCGGCGACGCCAGGCGCTCGTTTTACCCCAAACTTAGATCCCTCTCATCATCAACCTCATCGGCGTCGTCGGTCCTTGGGTCAATCCGCTGCTGGATGAAGGACCTGTCGATATGTAAAGTCATCCTCCCGCGGTGGAACGATCGGTCCGGCGGCTGCACGTGCGCCGAACCCACCGCTCCGTCTCCCACCACAAAGGACCGGTGTAGCCCAGAATGGGAGCCTATCCAGGCAGACACAGGGCGTAAGGCAGGGGAACGTCGAGGATAATAACAATAATAATAATAGCATTTATAGAGCGCCTTTCACCCGATGGTCACAAAGCGCTGCACAAGGATGGGACGCCAGTCCATCGCAGGGCGCCTGGGAGAATTTAGTCAGTACGCCTATTGACCTGCCAGCATGTCTTTGGACGGTGGGAGGAAACCGGAGTGCCCGGCGTAAACCCACGCAGAGACACGTGGAGAACGTGCGAACTCCACGCAGAACTGCACCCGAGGCGGGATTCGAACCCGGNNNNTATCACAGACTTCACACTTATTTACCGTGTTCTTGAAAACGTACATTTATGGCTCAATCTTAATGCCACGTGACGTCAATTGCCCTTCCCCAGCCAGCGCGTTGGCATAGAGATGTCTAGTGCACCTCTCTCTCTCACCCACAAACTACAAATCGAGAATGTCACACAATATGCCCCCTTCCTGGAAAAACTCTGTTCGTTTTAGTGTTTTGAGCGAATGCTCATGTGATTCATTAAACCAAATCTCCGTCTCGCGACGAGCTCGGAATTGAATTAAATATGACACGGCGGTGTGGCAATTAAATAAATTATATCCGCGTATTAAGTTGTAACTTATTTATGTGTGCTGGAGGAGCGATGACGCCGTGCTTTGTGCACCGATGTTGATTCCCGGCCAAGGGGATAACATCATCCGCTCTCGTTGCCAGCCGGAGCCTATCCCGGCAGACACAGGGCCCAAGGCAGGGGGGACACCGAGGATGGGACGCCAGTCAATTTGTATTTTTATACTGTACTGCATTATCATTAGTAGTAGAGTATTATCATCATAGCATTCATTTAATAAATACTATACAGTTATAATTAACCGTGTTATTAATGATCTCTCTTAACGGACGTACTGCTTAGCGGGCAAGCCTCAGGAACGCATCCTATCCGTTAAAAGAGGCATGTTAATAATAATAATAGCCTTTATAGAGCGCCTTTGACCCGAGGAAGTAACCCATGAGTATATGGGTATGTTTTGTCTTATTACCTTATTATGCTTTGTCTTGCTTTTCTTTATGGTGTCCTCACTGACATTTACATTTTTACTGATGTAGGGTTTCCACTGCTCGATGTATGAAAATGTCTTCCAAGAGCTGCTCATTCAGGATATCCGTGTCGAGCGTTCCTCCTCTATCCTTCACGACGTCTGGCCTCCCACGTTCGAGGCACCATCAGGCGTTTCGGCAAAACAGCGTTTTTTTAAAAAGACAAATTCTCAGTCATACATTTCGAGGTGACATATATCCACTGAAAGCTTAAATGTTATTCAAAGCATACACAGAGGATCTTCGTATCGGTTTAACCAATAAACAGTCTGAAAGGAACGTGACATTTCAGGGAGAAAGTAGGTGAATTAAAGTTTATGGTGAAAAGATGATATTGAGCACTGAATAACGTATTAAAATGTGTAAACCTTTATTTAAATGGAAAAAAAGCAGAGACACTGTGCAGCTCCACGAATGCAGTCTCCGGTGTAAGTTCCCTAGCACTCACGTCATACATGGCTACCATCAGTAGCGGTGTGGGGGGTGGGGTCTCTCAACAGTTACCATCTGTTTTTTATATGTAAAAACACAGACAAGCATTTAAAATAGACCTCACGGTTGCCTGAGTATATTTCTTTGCGGCTCTTGTTGCCTAACCGTGTGCGCTGCAGGAAAGGATCCCACACTCGACTCTGTAGCGCACTGACCCCTGCTGATAAAATAACAATCCCCGCAGAGTGCTGCGATTTATTCCCCCTGATGAGCCTTTTTATTGCGTGTTTTAACCCACGTAGGAATATGAACAAATACGGGCATACATCTTTTAGCGGCACGGTGGCGGAGTGGGTAGCGCTGCCGCCTCACAGCAAGAAGCTCCCGGGTTCGAATCTCGGCTCGGGGGGCCTTTCCGTGTGGAGTTTGCATGTTCTCCCCGTGTCCGCGTGGGTTTTCGCCG
>JAZEWU010000046.1:1716547-1729593 GCA_036362915.1 Geotria australis | reverse complement strand
CTTGCGCCCTGTGTCTGCCGGGATAGGCTCCGGCTCACCGCGACCCTGTGCGGGATTAATGAGCCTTTTTATTGCAGCGCTTTGTGACCCTCGGGTGAAAGGCGCTATATAAATGCTATTATTATTATTATTATTAAGCGGTTTCTGAAAATGGATGGATGGACTATCAAAGTACAACGTCGTTTGCATTCCATTCAAGCAGTTTGCGTCCCCTGTTAACCTGTCGGTGCCCGCGGTGCCATTGTGTTGGCACTTGCCCCAACAGTCTGTTAAGGCTATACGGGGGATCTTTGTCTTTATTGTGTTGTCTCATTTTTAGCCAAGCGATGTTCCGTTCTGTAATCTCAATTGAGTCACTTTACGTAATTCCTTTAAGCATCAGCTTAATTTTCGCTGAATTTCCGTTCTCTGTCGTTGTTGACATGTCGTTCTCTCCGCAGCCCTGTGCAGCGCTTTGTGACCCTCTTACTTACTTGTTCTGACTTGTTCCGTAAAGCCTTCAAGTCGTCGTGCTAGGACCACTTTGCGGCTCAACGCTGTCTGATTACCGTTCTCTGTCGTTGTCGGTTTGTCGTTCTCTCCGCCGCCTTGTGCGGCGCGTTGTGGCCCTCGGGTGGAAGGCTCTCTGTGGTTGCTACTGTTATTGTTTTGATTTTTCTGCCGTCTTTATGATCTATGTCCTATGGTTTATCGTGATTGCTTGACTCTCAGTTTATCTGTCCTGATGTTACTGACATGCCGTTCTCTCCACAGCCTTGTGCGGCGCTTTGTGACCCTCGGGTGAAAGACGCTCTATAAATGCTATTAGTCTTCTTCTTTGCGATTCTTCGAAGCGCGATGGTTAAATTACAGTTTCCCATTTTCTTACACAGCCCCTTGCATTTTCATTGATCTCCGCAAGGTCTTTTGAGCTGCAGAGGTTCGGTAGTAGAGCACAGACAAGGCAGTGTTCCATAGTATGGTCTGCTTCTCCACATTCACAGGTGGTTGGGCCGGTCTTGTAGCCCCATCTGACCAAAGCATCTTGTGATCGTCCCGTTCTAGGTCTCAGGCGGTTGAGTGTCTTCCACTGAATCCATGGTGCATTTGAGCCACATGCGTTGCTCGAGATAGGTGCCTGCGTAACACCTCGGCAGGAGACCGACGGCACCACTCGTCACGGCTCGCACAAAACACAAGCTCCTCTGTAGATTTCTCAGCGGCCAATTTGGATCCCGGAGCCCTGGGACAATGCCCATCAACCGCCGTTTAACGAGGCATTTATCTCTCACTGCTTTCAAAATGCATTCTGAAAAGGTATGTTGATGTTGATCAGCTCTGCGTAATTATACCCGAATTTGTAGCGAGATGCTCAATAATAAAAAAAAATGTTCCTGCAAACGAGACCATTTCTCGGTCTCTTGAGTTCTCACCTGGTTAAAAAAAAAAACCAGGAGTATTGAACAGCACCATCTGGTAAAACAGCAGTGTGGGATGGTTAATAGTTTGGGTATTTATAATGTTGTCTCAGTTTCTCAAAAACCAAATTTCTAGGAGCATATGTTAATGTTTCCGGTTATAGTTTGTGATATACAGTCTCTCCTCGACTTACGACGGGGTTACGTTCCGATGACCCCGTCGTGAATCGATTTGGTCGTAAGTCGAAAATACCGTTCCCACCAAATCGAAAATACCCTTATAACAACCAGCTGCTAGACACCCAAACACAGACTGAGACCCAGACAATAACGAATATGACTGCCTTGCAGCAGCGAGGCCAGCCTGAAGTTAACATACCCCAGCTGGAACGGTCGTCGTTAGACTTTACGACCAACCGTCGGAACTCGAAAATAATATAATATGGTTACTGGGACTGCTGCCAGTAAGTCCGGATGGTCGTAAGTCGAGGAGAAACTGGTATTATATATAATTGTGATAAAAAAACACACGCCTGGGAATCTCCCCCCAGAAAGAGCTGGAATCTGTTGCTGAGGAAAAGGATGTCTGGTCCACTCTCCTTGGACTGCTGCCACCGCGACCCTCAACCAGGACAAGCGGTTTAGAAAACGGATGGATGGATGGACACATGAAATTGAACTGCTGGAAATTATAGAAATGATTAATAAATACAGCAGAAGTGTGGGCCTCGGGGTAAATATGAGCAAAGCGAACGTCACGTAGAACACGCTCGCTAAATGATTGAGGAAGTCTTGTTGAGGGACACAACTGGATTACAAAATCAGAGTGTGTACACCTCGGGCAATTATAATTTATCTTCCGCACGTTCAGTCCTGACACTACCCCCAACAGCGTTATGTAATCATAATATATTTTCTTGTATGTGATTGTTGACATGAAGACGATGATAATTTTGTCACTTTAGCAATGGTCACCTGGGTATGTAAGATTATCCATCCATCCATCGTCAGAAACCGCTTAATCCTGTACAGGGTCGCGGTGAGCCGGAGTCTATCCCGGCAGACACAGGGCGCAAGGCAGGGCTATACCCAAGATGGAACGCCAATTAATCACAGGGCACCGGGGCCAATTAACCTATGCAGCAGCATGTCTTTGGACTGTGGGAGGAAATCGGATTGCCCGGCGAAAAGCCACGCAAACACGGGGAGAACATGCAAACGCCATACAGAAAGGCCCCCGAGCCAGGATTCGAACCCGGGAACTTCTTGCTGTGAGGTGTCAGCGCTACTCACCGCTACGCCACCGTTGCCGACCTATGTAAGTTATAACACTGTGATAACAACAGAAATAAGACCACGGTCTATCTGGCTACTAACATATTCTCTGTATTACTAGACACTCTATTCCCCTGAATTTCAGGAACAAATGTTGAGGTCGCATCCTGGAATCTGGTAGGTGCATTTGGCCAGCTTTCAATGCCTTCACTGACACAAAGCACGAGTCCGGGGTACCTCTTACTTTCCAGAGGCTCTTTTATTGCAGATAGTAACATTACGGCACCGCCACACTGTGACAAGCAGTAACAATAAGTACGGCGAGAGCGTGTCAGCGTTGAATGTTTTTTTTTTTCCCCCGGAAGAAAAAAGACCAAAATGTCACGTAATCCTTGGAACTGTGCGGTGTTTGAACATTTCTAAAGTCCCCCAGCTGCCAGCGGCTGACTGGAAAGGTCAGCAAACACCGAAGAAAATCAAGTACGAACTTGCTGCCGTACTGACGTTAATTCACTACACCTGTTCTCTCCCACACACCAATCAATGTTCCCGGTAGACCAAGCCATCGAGAGCAAACCGGGCTCCAGGAATGAGGACTAAATTTGGTCGTTAGCCCTGCACCGAGTCTGCACGACAGACGTGATTGGTAGGGTGGCTGGGCGGTAACTGCCTCACAGAAAGGAGGTCTTCTTGCCCGAGGGGGTTCGATTCCTGCCTCGGGCGCCTTTCTGTGTGGAGTTTGTGTGTTTTCTCCGCGTGTTCTGCGTGGGTTTCCTCCGCGTTGTCCAGTTTCGTCCCACAACTGAAAAGAGAAGCGCATTGATTAATTGGCCGATATCATCATAATATATAGGACGCGGTGTTTGGCAAATGTTGGCGCCGGCAAACCGCCTGGCTGCCTTCCCTCTTCCACCACCTCTGCGGTCTCCTCACGCCTCTGAGTCGTTCTCTCTTCGAATGAATACCTTCGAAGTTGAATGAATATGTGCGCGTTAGAAATTGTATTTATTAGTATTTGCTGCACACACTTGTCAAATCTCAAAGCTAAGCAATATTCAGCCTAGATAGTAATTGGATGGGTAACCATCGTGCGTAACAGGTGATCTAGGCTGCTGGGCTAGGTTGTGGGCAGTGCAGAAAATCCATCGTTGTGCTGTACTTATATGCTCCGACGTCCATCCATCCGTTGTCAGGAACCGCTTAATCCTGCACAGGGTCGCGGTGAGCCGGAGCCTATGCCGACAGGCACAGGGCGCAAGGCAGGGCTATACCCATGATGGGACGCCAGTCCATCACAGGGCACCGAGGGAAATTTAATCCGCAGGCCAATTAACCTATGCAGCAGCATGTCTTTGTACTGTGGGAGGAAACCGGAGTGCCCGGCCAAAACCCACGCGGACACGGGGAGAACATGCAGAATAGGCACCCGAGCCGAGATACGAACCCGGGGCCTTCTTGCTGTGAGGCGGTAGCACTACTCACCACGCTACCGGCGCCCAGATATCTATCCACTGGTTAAGCCCCTGAAATCTCAAGCGTGCTTGCAATGCCCACACCCGGCCACGGACAGGCATAAACAAAGCACAGTTCTCTCGTTATGAAGCAAGATACCGCACGGCGTTGCGAGTTGGCGTGATGAATAGCAGAGGGCGCTATTGCACAACTCAGTGCCTTGGCGGTAGATGTTTATTGTTGGAGTAGAAGACACCCAGTGAGTGAGCTTGCAAGATCTGGAAGTTGGGATTCCTGCGATACAACACTGTGATTCCCATTTCTAACACTGACTATAATGATACTGGCTGCGTGGGAAATGGTGCACAAGTACCCTTAACAGCAAACTCAACACATTCGTCAATAAACAATGCCTTAAAATAAAACATAATTGACGTTTCGAGCAATAAACCCTCGTGTTTTATACAGGTCAGTTGTCCGACATGTTGCCTCAGTATAACTTTTTTATTTTAAGACAGTTATGTTATGTCGGCCAAACGGGCAGAAATATCCATAAACGAATCAAAGAACACCAAAGAAATATCAAAAATGCAGACATTAGCGTCAGCTGTGGCTGAACACGCCTGCAAACAGGGTCACACAATTGATTGTGACAACATTTATGTCTTATGCCAAACTAGCCATTATTGGCCCAGAGTCATCCGTGAATCCATTGAAATTGAAAAGAATAAAAAATAATTTTAATCGATCAGACAGTTTACAGGCTTAGTGCCTGCTTGGAAAAGAATAATTAGCAATAGAATCCATACGCTAAATATCCCCCCTCCGGGTTGGCCAATCCCCTCCTCCCCCGCCTCCACGTGGGACCACTCTCACACAGTACCTTATATAACAAGCGTTCGCGCCGATTTATAATAATAATATATCAATTTATATAGCACCTTTCACCCGAGGGTCACAAAGCGCTGCAATGTCTCTTTGTCCCTGATGATGCTAGCTGTAACGCCAGCGAAACGTCGGTGCCATCTTTTGAGGTAAGTGATGCATGTGCTCATTCGTTTGCTCCGGTATATCGACGGGTGCACTTCACTTACACACCTTTCACATGACCTGAACTAAAAAACAGAACCTCACTGAATAACATTGGTCATCTTATTCTTTGCGATTTTTCGAAGCACGATGGTCAGCCTCTGGACATCGTTGTCTTTCAGCTCGGCCTCGAAGTGTTTGGTAGAATTAGCAGGCAATACCAAGTATTACCTGACAGGGATCGGGACGTGAACGCTTCTACCTTAACCCCCACATGAAAGCCTTCGAGTTAATTTTATTGATGAATGTGTGTTGAGATGTTATGATACGGAACACATACTGTGGCAAAGTCAAATTATTAAATGCGTGAAGATGAATGAATCCATTGCTACTGTATTTAATCGATAATTATCGATTTAATCATCGCCGACTTTGGCGCGTAAATTATCCTTCAACCTCCTCGTGATGGCGGCTGCAGCCAGCGGTAGCCTAGTAACAACCCTCTCACAAATATCTTGGCGCCAAAACCCAATGCTTACTTATTCCGAATAGGCTCAACAACCATAGCGGCGCGAGCAATGCAGGAGCACCGCTGCAGCGAGCGCGACATTGCACGCTATCGCACAACCCTCGCGACGGTGTGTTTTCGCTCAAACTAAAATGAAAACGCCGCTGGAGGTGAACCGGCCACCACTATACACTACCGCTTTCAGGCCGCGTGACGTCACGCCCAGGGGTAAACATATCCCGGCGTGCACCGCGGCGGGGCCGGGCGTGGCAGCGTGGATACGGCGCCAGAGGCCGAGGCTGAAAGGAGCTCCTCAAACTCGCATCCAGCAGTGGATAGAGGCAAGCCGGTAACAGCTTCGAAACGACATAGGGGATACACCATCGGCGCCTCCGGCCAGGTGCAAGTCTATCGAAGCGTAGAGGCCAGTGGCTCCGGCCTAAAAGTATAGGAGTAGCCTCAGAGACCCCTCCCAGCTACCAACCAACTCGCTCGCTGGTCCGAGCCTGAACTTTCCATCGAAAAGTGGATAGAGCAGGTGGGTGCAGATTCAGAACGCGTGACGTACTTATCCGGCGGCTACGGCGTCTTAGATCCAGGCCTGCGTCGGCGACCCATCCAGCAGTGGCTACGTACATCCAGCACCAACTCCGGCCTGCAAATTACCGCTCCGGCATCAGATCGAGCTGCTGTGCTGAACCAGCAGTGGATAAGAGCTTCGGAACGAGTCTAAAACTACGTAAATCAATCGGCACCGGCGTATTTAAACTCGCAAGCCTGCCCCGCTGCCCTCCCTGGCCGTGCTATCGACTCCCGCAGCCTATGTCCGGCTGCGTGTTGATACCAGCATCAAGCCGCTCCAGCTATAGCTTCAACTCCGGCTTCAACCTGGATCTAGCGTGCCCCGCGGCCGCTTCCAGCCCGTCGGCCCTAGCAGCCTCGTCACCGCCGAGCCTCCTCTCTTCGACTCCTTCGTGGCCCGAGGGAGCCCGTGGCGATGCCGCGGAGCCGGCGCGGGCCCTGACACTCCAAGCGATTGACGCTTCGTCCGTCGTGATGGAAGACCGGAGGACGGTGAATAGTAAAACGATGAGCGTGGACGTCGGAGATGTGGCGCAGCGCTGGATCGACTCCGGCTCCCTGCAGCCAGACCCCGGCTCTGGAGACGCGTTCGCGGTCCCCGTTGCCCCAGCAGATGCGGGGGTCCCTCAGGTTCCCTTCCACATTCCCGGGCTCGGCCGCCTCAGACCGTCGTCCTACCTGGCCCTGTTCAGCGCCGTCAGCAAGCTGGCTCGGTTGGACGATTTCGCGTGCGAGCTCAAGATCGGCTCGGGTTTCTTCTCGGAGGTCTACAAGGTAACGGCCGTCGTGGTCACACTTTTTCGATTCGTTTCTTCGAAGCGTGATGGTTATATGACAGTTTCGCCGTTGCAACAAGTTCTTCTTAAGTTGCACACAGCCCTTCAACATTTAGAGATATAATAGTCGGTGCTGGCCTTAAAGGCGGGCATTGGCCTCTCTCTTCTTGCTCCAGACTGAGGGGCTTCTGGCATCTGTTGAGCTTCTGGACATCGTTATTTTTCAGCTCGGCTTCGAAGTGTTTGGTAGAATTTGCAGGTAATACCGAGTATTATTTGACAGGGATCGCGACGTAAACACTTCTACCTTGATCCCCATGGTCACACCGACTAAGCGGGTGGGTAGTAGTGGTGGTGGTGAGTGGCTGCGCAGTTGTCCTAAAAGTTCACCTAGCCTGGCGCGAAACGTTCTGTGGTGGTGGATTCGCCGTTACTTCGTGGCTAATGTCTTGTTGTTGGTCGTCGTGGTGGCTGGCGATGGCTTCTCACTTGAGTTATCGGAGTGATGGAGGTACTAAAGATAGTAAAGTGCGAATATGTGCCAGTAAGCTGCTTAGCCCAGTCCCACTATACGTGGGAGCGTACTGGTACAGTACGTACTGAATCGTGCATCAATGGATTTAACTCCACTGCTGGCCACGTAGTCTCTCAGCCTATAACACCTGGCGTTCGCCATGTGTGTTCTAGGCTCAGTTCTCTTTGCTGTGAGGCCTGGGCGCATTCTGGCAGACCAGTTTCGTGACACCGATGTGGCTGAAGCGTTTAGTAACGGAGCCAACACGGTTTCTGTAAGAGTGTAAAACTATAGCTGTTAAAACTCGGATGAAAGAGATGGGAACATGTCCCAGGTGGGTTGACAAAACATCTACTGGTTTTCATAATCACCAACATCATCTACGGTCAATCCACTCTTAGATGAAGGCCTTGCCATGCTGCCACTGTCTCCACGACCCTGCGATGTAAAACTTAGCTCGAAGCTTACGTGAATTTAAATGCTCAAGTGCGCCTAATGTGACTAAAGCCATCACGTACAATAAGGTTAGAGCAATGTTTTCTCAAAACCTTGTAAAGTTGCTGCGTAGCCCCATCTGCGTAAGTTGGAGGTATGTTCCAGTGAATTTCAAAACCCAGTCATGCCTGTGGACTTTGGATTTAAGTCGGAGCTTTTTTAAGTAAACATGATTAGTGCAACTGATTTGACTAGACTGTTCTCATTAAACCAGATCGAATTATTCGTAAGAATGTAATTTAGCAATTCAATTTTGTGTCACGTTTTGTTTAATTATTTGTATGTTCATGTGTATGCTGCGGTCTTGGCAGCCTTTCATCTTCTTAAAGGTCTTCATTGATTCAAATGATTTATTTCACACATTGTTGTTTATAGCGGTAAGCTATTTGATGATGGTTTAATCATTTTTTAATCAAATCTGCTGCGCTGTTAAATGCGTTTGATGTTACAAAGCACACACCATCAACTGACGTGTTCTTTCCACTGCTGGATTAAAGCCTCTGCGTCCTCGCAGGGCTTTGTGCTTTTCCCATGAATCACACAATATCCCCTTTTTATATGAAATAAAATGACGTGGGTTTTTCCAGCAGTTTTGACCAAAACCTAAAATAATAACTACTTCCTTAAAGAAGGTGATCATAAAGAACATTTTGAGAAATACATCACTAAGCCTGGTTTAACGTGAACTTTAGTTAAAGCAGCTCAACTCGACCAGTTGAACCTCCTCAGTTTGTAAAAGGCCAAACTGTCATGAGTGTTTTTGTGCAGGTGTTTCTCTAACCCTAGCTTCATGCTCCTCGTTCGAATGAGTGGAACAAGATAGCAGTTTCGCGTATAAAACTGCCATGGGCTTATCTTGCCTTGCAGGTGTTGAGCTGAAGCAGAGATTCCAACCCAGGTGGGGGGACCTGTGTATCTTATCCCATAAATCAACTGGAGTAATTTTCCCCTGTTTTATACTTCTATGGGCTTCGTTTAATGTGAGTGCAGCATTTGCATGATCTGTCATTGCTTTTGCGTTATAGCTGCGTGTTTCGCAACCTGTGGTCTTTAGACCACAGTGGTCTGCAAGGCCATTGTAAGTCGTCTGCTGAACTTCCATAAAATGTACAGTGCTGTGACATCTTTATAAAACACCAAGTAGCCTTCGCCATCTAATTAATATCGCTTTAATTAATATTTCGCCGCACTTTTAGAGTAGTTTTAGTTTTAAAATTGTTGTATAGTTATTTGTAGATGTTTTTGTACAGTGGAATTCGGGTCTAGAAATTAGTGCACCACTCGTTTTGCTGAAAACCTGCATTTTGTTTGCATCCAAATGTTCTGAGGTTCAGGGAAACATTTAGATCAACTCAAAGCATCACGTTTTCTGTTGTAAAATCATCCAAGATCGTCCCCAATTGGCAATGCCGGCGTTGACGTCAGCCCTGTGTTGGTGTTGATTTCAGTGCTCCGGTGCTCGCACGCAGTGCGGTGTTGACAAATAACTGCGCCGTATAATGGTTTGTGTTACGATGCCCTAGGCTGCACCCCTTTGCTTTCAGCCATAAAAGATACGGCTGGCGTACAGCCAGCACAACCTTAACGCTTGACCTCATCGGATACATGTTGGCGGTTTAACTCGGTTGAAACAGGCCATTGCCATACGTTCTGGATAAGATGAGCAATGGCAGTGGAAAGGATTTGGTCTGCCGAATGTCAGGGTAGTTTACGACGAGAGCGATGAGCTGCCCCGCTCTGAGCAAAAACCTCGGCTAGTTTGACCTCGTCTCGTATCAAGTTGTGTACTGTGGCGTGTGAGGTCAAGTATCGGGGGTATTGTGCGGATAGTAATAATAATAGCATTTACAGAGCGCCTTTCACCCGAGGGTCACAAAGCGCTGCACAAGGCTGTGGCGAGAACGGGCATGTCAACAACATCAAGACATAGGTATTTTTTCGGCCTGACTGCAGTGGCTTTGGCAGTGCACGTGGCTGGACTTGCTACCTCCTGCCGATAGACCTCCCACAGTTAGGGCATCGGCGTAATGCAGCTGCACACCGTCAGGCATTAAGCAAGTGCCCTGAGAACACCATAGTGGCACGCTCCAGGTGGGCATTATGGACGGTGTGCCGTGCTAAGAAAATGAATTGCGTGTGTCCACTCTGCGGTGTGGTCCTTTAGCGTGTGCACGTGCAAGCATCATTCATGATTCTTTGGAATTTTGTAATTAAATGGGAAATGTAAAGGTCTGCAGGGGGGGGTCACCTTATGCGCCGTGATGAATGTAAGGAGTTGAAATGTAGAACACTCTAAAAATGGTTTGCAGGCTTTCATGACCGATATTATCCATAGTTGTTTATGAGTTTAGGTCACGTGAAAAGTTATGCAAGTATCCGTCGATGTGTTGGAAAAACGACTGGACAACACAGCACTTTCCTTTGAAGATGGTCTCGACGTTTTGCTGGAAGTCGCTCTTGACGCTGGGTGCAACTTCCAGCGAAACGTCGAGACCATCTTTAAAGGTAAGTGCTGTGTGTCCAGTCGTTTTTTCCAACACATCGATGGATACACAACACTTGAATAACTTTTCACGTGACCTAAACTCATAACACACTATGGATGTAGAACACTCTAGTTGGTGATGTTGGCACTGGCAAAGGTGAAGAACAGAGTGGATGTTTTATGAGGAGGGAGCCACACTTAGACCTGCTGCCCAGCTAGGGACATTCCAGTGGGCTGCATATCTTCGTCCACCTGTGCACGGTGGCTTTGCCCTTTGTAATGAACACAATGCACACACCCGAGAGGTTGCTTCGAGATGTTACATTTAGATATCCACACCTGGCGGATCAAGGTAGAAGCGTTCACGTCGCGATGCCTGTCAAGTAATACTTGGTATTACCTGCAAATTCTACCAAACACTTCGAAGCCGAGCTGAAAGACAGCGATGTCCAGAAGCTCAACAGATGCCAGAAGCCCCTCAGTCCGGAGCAAGAAGAGAGGCCAATGCCTGCCGCCTTTAAGGCCAGCACTGACTATTATATCTCTAAATGTTGAAGGGCTGTCTGCAACTAAAGAAGAACTTGTTGCAATGGGAAACTGTCGTATAACCATCACGCTTCGAAGAATCAAATCGAATTCGAAACCTGGCAGAGCCTCTCCTTGTACCGGCTTGAGTAGCCTTTAATGAACAACGACTTGATTTCAAGTAGCCTGTGCTGAAGCCAAGCTGTTTGAGCCTGGAAAGTGCTGGGATGGGTGACCAGTATGCGTGGAACAGGTGTTGTAGGCTGTTGCAGGGCTACCTTATCAGCGGGGGGGCAGTTTAGGAAAAAAATGTGTTGTGCTGTATTGCTACGATCCCACGGCTATACCCCTAGACTTCAACACACACTCACTGACCGTGTTGGCAAAATATGGGAGGGCGGCACGGTGGCGCAGTGGGTAGTGCTGCTGCCTCACAGCAGGAAGGCCCCGGGTTCGAATCCCGGCTCGGGAGCCATTCTGTATGGAGTTTGCATGTTCTCCCCGTATACGCGTAGGTTTTCGTCGGGCACTCCGGTTTCCTCCCACCGTCCAAAGACATGCTGACAGGTTAATTGGCCTACTGAGTAAATTGACCCAGGTGCCCTGCGATGGACTGGCGTCCCATTCTCGGTATACCCCTGCCCAGTGTCTGCCGGGATAGGCTCCGACTCACCGCGACCCTGTACAGGATTAAGCGGTTTATGAAAATGGATGGATGGATTGGGAGGCCCTCGTGCAGCAGTCTAATGTGTTCTTGCTGGCCAGGATTAAGCAAAGTACACGCTGAAAATCTGTTCCTCTTTACTCTAATTTTAGTATAATCGATGTAATAAAGCGAGTATTGTAGGAAGTTATAATAAGGAAAAGGAATCCGATCACTGTGTTGAAGCTGTCCTGGCATGTTGGTAGCATGGCCTCTCGTTAATGAGCTTGCATTTCAGTGTAATGAACATTTCAAGAGGCTTGTAAAATTACTAAAATATTGGCCTTGGGGCTGCGGGTGTAATGCGTGCGCGGAATACGCGCAGTTAACGATAGCCCGCGGTTTATTTTTTGTTTTCAAATCTAGTAAATTCCTACCGTGCAGGCAATGCAAGTTGGGGGGGGGAAATTTCTGACAAGTCTCTGTAATCAGTGTCCCATTGTAGGGCCCCTGTGTGATCGGCGGCTGACGGAGTAGATTATCTCTGCCACCTGTGACAACGACACACATCGCGGCTCAGGTCATGTTTTTTTCTAAGCGTCGTGCAAACAACAAGGTGATTCGTATAATTTATTTTCCTGCAGCGCGTCCCGACACACTTGCCCCCCCCCCCACCTGTCTGTTAATGGCTATGTTTGTGTACTTAGAGCAGTCTGGAGGCACGGGGGCGGCCCGGGTACAGTCATACCTCGCCCTACGCCATTAATTGGTTCCAAAAGCCTGTTTTGACGTAAACCGGACGTTATGCCTTAAAAATGCCTTAAAATGAGGACAAACACCGTAAAACTAGCGTAAATAAGTCGCGAAAGAATATAGCTATCGCTAAACCTTAAAGAACACTAAAAACACATTTTAGTCATATTTTTTTATGAAGTAGGTAAAGTTGCTGAGCGACGTAGCGTCGGACGTAATGACGTTCGCTGACCTGAAATTGACTCTATAAAATTCGAATTTGACGTATGCCGAAATGACGTAAATCGGGGTATCACTGTATTTTTTTTCCCTACGCCAGCGGTTGCTCGAAACTTTGGCGGACGACGGTAAGGGATCTTTGTCGCCCGCAAAGGAACGTGAGAGTGCTTTCTCGTCCGAGGCCTCCATTTGAGCGTGGCGCTGTCATCCGATACACGTTCAGTGCCATTACGCGTGAACAAAGAGCTCTCGGTGAAGTTGCTCTGCCTGCTGCTGCTACCTGTAGCATAACATTCTGGTATCGTCGTCGCCACAGCTCCCCCCCCCCACCCCATCCCCCTTGTATTTGCAGTAATGTATAGGGGGATCAAGGTAGAAGCGTTCACGTCGCGA
>JAZEWU010000046.1:1702288-1716221 GCA_036362915.1 Geotria australis | reverse complement strand
ACTTAAGGGTTCTTATGTGAAGGAATTGTTACTCATAACATAGCTCCATCCCACGTCCCTCAATTTGACGATATGACACCTTGGTATTTTGGTGTGAGGAAGTCCTTTATCCTTGCTTCGTGGTGAGCTGGCCACTTCAAAGGGAAGTGTTGCCTGAGTACGTCTCGCTGCTGTTGGCTCCTCTCGGAAATGCTCGCTCCGTTGCACACCTTTGATGCACGGCCTAGCGCACGGGGAAGCCTCGGAAAAAGCCACACGTTTGAAAGCCTCAAAAATCTACATTGCCTTGAATCGGTTTCAGGTTAAATAATAATAATAATAGCATTTATAAAGCGCCTTTCCACCCGAGGGTCACAAAGCGCTGCACAAGGCTGTGGAGAGAACGGCGTGTCAATAACATCAATACGGATAAACTGAGAATCAAGCAATAGCGATAAATTATAGGACATAGGTCATAAAGACAGCAGAAAATAAATAACAATAATAATAGCATCTACAGAGCGCCTTCCACCCGAGGGTCACAAAGCGCTGCAGCTCGTGTCAAGTCTGACCCGATGTGAATGGATATGAAATGCATAGTAGGGATAGGTTGGCGGGTTTTTTTTTCAGTGCAGGAATGTAGTTCTGCTGGGTCAGACAGGTCAAGCTGAACGGGAGAAATTCGATGACAGAAACTAAGCCCTAACTGCTGCCTGTACATACAAGCAACATTTGTACACCTTGGAAATCCTGCTCCGGTCCGTAAATGTAAATGTCTCGTACCGTTGTGGGGATTTGTTAGTTGTTTGTTCTGTCTTTGTTGACATGCCGTTCTCTCTGCGGCCCTTGTGCAGCGCTTTGTGACCCTCGTGTGAAAGGCGCTCTATAAAATGCGATTATTATTAGATCAGACCGTGTTGTGTTGGTCTCATGGATCATTACTTTGAGAGTCTTTTTTGCTTTCCCAGCTGTAGCAAAACCATTTAAATCACACATTTGTTGTATCGCAGGGATCCTGCTTCCAGAGCTTACAAGCTCACAGGCTATTTTTTCTGCTGTAATATTAAACATCTATCAATTTGTCCGTGAAATACAGCCTTATCAGCACTGCGTATATCGGTGGTGTTTTACGCATTCCGGTAAAATTCTAAACCCGGCTTGCTTGACATCTTACAACAACAGTTTAATCACGGAAAGTTTTTTTTGTGTTCCTACTTGCTTTTTGCCGACATGGCTGGCAAGCGTTATTCGGTCACTAATTAATACCACAAAACAAGCGGAGTTTTAATCACGTTGCCGGTGATTGAAACAAAAAAGAGAGATAAACATCAAAAGGACCTATGGTTGAAATTTAATAACCTCACGCCGCAATTGGATTGGCAGGCTGGATTTATACATTAGCAATGGGAATTTAAACTTGGCCGTGTGCTGGCGTGCTGTTAAGCGCTCGGCTGGGCCTGTATGATCGCTGATTGGCAGCTCCCGTTTGTACTTGGAGCTGGGGTATCAGATCCCCAGAGGTCATTAAGGGCTAAACGTGGGGAGGGCGAGGGGGGGGGGAATTGGGAGGGTGCGGCAGCCATGGAATTGGAGGCAAGGTCCTCCCTGTGTTCATTACCAAAATAACTTCACTTATCCTGATAACGCTGCAGGATCTAGGTCTTTTCAGAGTTGCCACAAGCAGGTGCCCGTGTGTGTTGTGGTGGGGGGGGGGACGTTGTGTTTCTGTGGCCGCGTAGCCCCGGCATGAACCATAATCCGCAGCCAAATGCAAATTAACGTACAGTCGGCTTAAAAGCCAAACTCCGTGACGCTTTGTTACGGCTCCAGGATAAATGCCGGTATTAGTAATATTATTTTACTTCCGAGTCGCTGCGGTCTGGGGGATATCGGCGGAGATGTGAAAAGGTCAGACACGTGAACAGAGATATATGTACGTTTAAATGCTGTTACAAATTGGTTACTGGGCGAAAAACGAAAATGAGAGCAAACGGCATTGAACGTGAGGAACGACTTACGCCTAATTTGGACGTAAGCGAGTTTGACGAATACGTTACTGTATGTTAAACACGTCGGATTTGAGAAGATCCATAGAAACATACCATGCCCAAATACTGCACTGAGTGAGGGCGGTTAAGTGGTCAGGGCAGGTATGTGACAGTCGTATATTCGACGTACGATCCTTCGTTTGACTGTTCAGTCACCAATGTATGAATAATTGTCCGATATTGAGAGTCGTTAGTTTTTGGGTGCAGATGGGAACCTCTCGCTGGCTTGTAATGCAGGGTTTACGTAAGTGTTCTTGAATTTATTGTGTTTGTATATACCGTATATAATAGTGCCCTGTGTGTTTTTCAAACTGTCGCAGTTGAGTGTCATCAGCCTTCGCTAAAGAAAAGCCTTAGGGACGGATACTGTAAAATGTTTTCATGGCCCTTTATTCCAAAGATAGCTCAATTGGTGTTTTTGTGTTGACCGTGTTTATATATTAAATTCAAATAATGGGTTAATACGTGTTAGCCGCAGGGGATAGCTTATCGGCTCCGCTATTCACGTCTCCTGAATGAAAGACAAGGCCTTCAGCGTTCCAAACAGTTTGCAAGACAAAAGGAAAACCTTGAATTTGACACTGCACAATCGAAATTTGCCAGCACAAAGGAACTCGGGATATTCTTGTTTGGGGAGTCACCACGGCAGGCGTTCCATCCAGCAAAATATGTTGCTTTTACCGCCACACAATGCCTGCACTCGCCGATTCACCAGCCTTAAGGCCATTGAGTTTTAGCTAGGCCTACCGGCAGGCAGCGCACCTTATTTAATCGGTGTCCTGACCTGGGATCGAGACTACCAATTTCGAGAGACGGACGGACATTCGACGCAGACATGAGATGAACTCGCAGGAAAGTGAAGCACTCTGGCCAGATCCATCTGACAAGCCTTTAGAATTTGCTCATGGGAAATGCAATTCGTGTTAGTTAATTAATCCCGTGGAAGTTTTTGAACCGTGCTACTGTGCCGCATTATTATTACCTGTGTTTTTGTCAATGAATGATTGTGAATCCGTCGGTCATTAATGCGAACTCCAATATTTAGTGCTCAATGGATTGGATTAACGGGTGAAAACGATTACTCAGTTATAAAAAGGATCGACGTTACTTGGCGTGCCCGAGGAACTGGGCCTCAAAGCTCCGAGAAACTCACCACAGTGCGTGCATGGTAATAATAATAATAGCATTTATAGAACGCCTTTCACCCGAGGGTCACAAAGCGCTGCACAGGGCTGCGGAGAGAACGGCAAATCAACGACAGAGAACGGTAATCGGCAACAAATTATTATTTTTTTGGGGGGCTTTTTTTTCTATCCGAGCTGTGGAGAGAACGACATGTTAACAACGAGGAGGTTGACGTGGTTGATGTCAGGTGGGGGTATGCAAATTATATGGAAAGTATACGGTAATGTTTGTGACATTACAAAGCAATGCCTGCTAAGTTACGCCATTATTTCACGTAACAAATGGTCGTAGCTACCGCGACCCCCACCAGGAAAAGCGGCTTAGAAAATGGATGGAAATGGTCGTAGCTGTCTGCCTGGATTTTTTATTTCTCAGTTAGCTTTTGTAGTTCTTAACATAGTGTCGCTGCAAGTTCTAAATCTAGAGCAATGGCCTGATGTGTTCCCATTTGTCTTGACGTGTGTCTGTGTGTGTTTTAATCAATACGGGTGTGTGTGTGTATATGTACCAGGACAGGAATATTCCGTCACGCCACCGCGAGGCGTAGCGAGGAAAGCGCAGAGAGGCGGAGGAGGCAGCCAGGCGGTTTTGCCGGCGCCATATTGCCACACACTGCTTCCTATATATTATGATGTTATCGGCGAAATAATAAATTAGTTTATTTTGTTATATTCCTCGCGCTCTTGGCCTCCGACATTAGTCTAAATCGGCCGAGTGCGACAGCCGAGGGGGGGGAGACCTCACGGCTGCTCGTCGGAGACTGTTAGGACGAATCGTTAGGTCAAATCGCCACGCGTATGCCGCAGCAGTAGCAGCATCCGCTGGAAACTGGCACAGGGTAGAACGCGTCGGTATCGAGGCGTGGTAAGCATCGGCCGCTTTGACCGCAATTTTATCACCATTGCTTGACCTCTCCGTTAATCTGTCTTGATGTTGTTGACATGCCGATCTCTCCACAGCCCTGTGCGAGCGCTTTGTGACCCTCGGGTGAAAGGCGCTCTATACATTCTATTATTATTGTTAAGACCAAAGGACTTTTATTTTCTACTTTATTATTATTATTGTTCTCGACCGTAGTGCGCGCATTGCTTCGTATGCCTCGCCTTCACCTGCACGTGCCAGGGCCTCGCCGACGCGTCGTCACAGCCGCACGTTCTGTCTCCATAGGGACGGTCGGCGTCGGACGTTCCGGGGCCCGCTTCTCTCGCCTCCCCCACCCACCCACCCACCTTCCCCCCGCGGCCGCCACCCGTCTGTGACGCCCCCGGTAGTTGTGGCCGCTCTTGAAAAAATTCGCACACTCTACCCGATTGCCCCTCACGGCTAAACCCCCGAGGCGGGCGCGATTCACAATGGGGGACGAGTGGCGGACCGGTAAAACTTTCTGTTTCGCGGATTCCTTCTGAGCTGGGCTCCGCCGCTGCTGCTCCTCCGAACGAAACGAGGAGGCGTTTTGAAACCAGTTTGGCGTCGGATTTCAGCTCCAACAAAGCATGCCGTGCAGGCCGTATTTAGTGTGGCAAGTGAGTCCAGAGATGGCAGTGGGTAAACACTGAGCGGCAACCAAGGCGCTTGCAGTTTCCAGTTACGGTTTTAGTTTGTTGTTTTGGCGTTCGGTTTTGATGATTATAAGTCGGTGGTCACACACACACACTTTCCAGTCTTTGGTGTCTTAATGTGAGTGGTCAACTTTACCATTGTTTACATCCATTGTCCCTGGCTGTACAGCTTTAAGAGATTGAGCCCCACTTGCTCTAACTCTCAAGTTCAAGTGGATGTTGGTTAACCAGGTGAAAGCCCAATGTCCTTTACTAAGGGTGTCCCATTTGCAAGAGTGGCCAAAATAACACCAAGTCAGGCAAGATCACACGCTGATGGTTGCTTTATTATACCTTTTGTCGATACAGGAAATCCTCAGTGAGTATTCAGACTTATTTTTAGGAGCACTTACATTAATAATCATAATCTACTTTTGTAACACGCGCATTTTCTCCGGCGCGTTGCACCCGTTGATTCGGAGGCACGGAGCCCTGCTCAGTCGGTCTGTTGCGAGTCGGTGAAGAGGTGACTTTTTAAAGATTTTTGAAGGCTGTGGGGGACTGTGTTTGACGCAATAGGTGTGTGGCAGGCTGTTCCAGGTTGTGGGTGCCGCGACCGAGAATCGGCGTTTCGCGAAGGTTGTACGTGAGCGCGGTGTGTGGAGTCGGTGCTGTGACGAGCTGCGCAGAGTACGGGATTGTGTTGATGCGAGGTATTTAGGGTGTCCTGTGTGGATAGCACGGTGGCTTTTATTGTTGATAAGTGCTTTGGACTCCCCGACAAAGTGCCGGAGTACCTGCAGAAAACCCACTCGTACGAGCAAACAAGTTTCCGCGCTGGTGGATTCAATCCAAACCCCCGCGTTGTGGTCTGTGACCAAACCGCCCGGAATGCGGCCAATCTCGCCACATCTCGGATGTTGAGCAAGTGCGAACCTGGCCGCTGTTAATCAAGCAGGCGTTCAAATCTGCTGCTGCTGCAGCTGCTGGTCTATGTTGTGTACTCCTACAACACCGTTGTACCGTTTGACCCCTTCTGTAATAATAATAATTTCACATTTATAACGCGCACATATTCATTCACCGTCGAAGGTACTCGTTCGACGAGAGAACGACTCCGAGGCGTAGCGAGGAAAGCGCGGAGAGGCGAAGGAGGCAGCCAGGCGGTTTAGCCGGCGCTAGATTGCCACACACTGCTTCCTGTATACAGTATTATGATGTTATCGGCCAAATCATTAATGAGTGTTTTTTTGTTAAGTTGTGGGGGGAAACCGGAGAACCCGGAGGAAACCCACGCAGAACACACAAACTCCACACAGAAAGGCGCCTGAGCCGAGATTCGAACCCGGGGGGCCTTCTGATGAGGTATGGCCAAGCGGCCCTCACCACATCGCACGTGGCGTGGGGAGGCTATCTTCCAGCAGCAGTGGGTAGTACGTCAACGTGTTCAGTGTAAATTTAACACGAAGTCTTTCGTAACCAATGTTATCCATAGTCTAGCTCTTTTCACGAGTTATGCACGTTAAGATAATATAAGTGGCGCAAACCCGCCTCCACCCGACACAGCCAATTAGTAAAGGGTTGTCACGTGAACAAAAACGTGCCAATTCGTTACTACTTCAGCATCATACCGGTATGTTGAAGAGTGAGCCCACGTAACTTACATTGAAGGTACGACGTTTGGCTGATAGTTACAATCAGCTAGACTATGGGTGTTCAGTGTGTTGTGCCGCCACGTTCCAGCGACCCCCACAGGCCTGAGCGGGTTTGGGAGTTGTGCGAATGTATTTGATCCGTCCCCTAAAGCGAGGGATTACATTTATTTCGCGTTGGGCGATGGCTGGTTTATTTAAGTAGGGACCACGGTAAACGCGCACCGAGCATGATTAATGTTGGGCGCTGAGAAAATGTATTCGCGAATGTTCCGAACTTTCATCACTAGCGGGATTTGGGGATGTTGAGTAAATAGTTGAACATCAGAGGTTTTTGCATGACGAGCCGTACAGTAGAAATGAAAAACAAGCAGATCTCTTGGCGCATTGTGAGAGAACTGCCATCGTGTGTGACATGAGTCACGACGGTTCACGCTGATGAACAAATAAATGGTGTTTAGGCCCAAATTATGTACCCCTTTTAATGGATAGGATATGTTCTTGAGGCTTGTCTGCTAAGCATATATCCGTTAAGAGTGGTCATTATAACGTGGTTCATGGAAACTGTATTTCTTAGTAACTCTAAGTGACTAATAGAAATAATACTGTACTACTAATAATAATAAGGGGTGCAATCGGGGCATGGAATTATCTAGCAAGGTGGCTTGGTGGTTCGGAGGTCAGAGCGCTGAGCTGGCATTGCTGACAGATGGCCTCAAATCCAGATTTCAACCGCTCGTGATTGATCCGGGTTCTCCAGCCTAATGAGTTGATGGGGTCAGCCCGGTAAACATCATCATCATTCAACGCACGACCAGAGGGTATTTGGTCACCAATGACTAATAAGGGAAATTAACTATAATTATGAGCTGTCGCTATGTAGGAATCATGTGATCGGGTTTTTTTTTTTTCCCGTACAGTCGTTAGGGAGTTTATGGTCTCAGCCCGGTCACCAATGACCGCACAAAAATAATCACATGATGCCAAGACGCCGATAGCGTGATCGGGATAAAATATGGTCAAAATATAAAACTGTACTGATGTTGGTTTTGCACGGCTTGTTTCATGATTGTTGCTGTTCAAAGCTGCTCTTTCGGGATAGCCGTGTCGAGCGCTTTCCCGCTGTTCTTTGCGACGTTGCGCCTCCCACGTTGGATGGCAGCGTCAGGCGTGAGTGCCTCGTGTCTATATATATATTAAATAAATACAGCCTTTTTTTAATGCGATTATAACACAGGGGTGTGCAGGAGGCCCGCTTTTTCTGTGACTGCTATTTTTAAATCGGCCATTGATGAAATCGATTTAATTCATCAAAGGAGTAATTTAAAACGTCTTTTGATGCTTTTGATCAACTGTTAAACGTGGATTATTTGGGGCAGTTTGCCATGAATAATTGAATCAATGGCTGACTTTCCAGGGCGGACACGGTTGTGCGGTGAGTAGCGCTGCTTCCTCACAGCAAGAAAGTTCCCGGGGTTCGAATCCCGGCTCGGGTGCCCTTTCTGTGTGGAGTTTGCATGTTCTCCCCGTGTCCGCGTGGGTTTTTTCTGGGCACTCCGGTTTCCTCCCAGAGTCCAAAAAACATGCGGCTGCATATGCTAATTTGCCTGCGGACTAAATTGCCTCCAGTGCCATGTGATGGACTAGCGTCCTATACTGAGTATAGCCCTGCCTTGCGCCCTGTGTCTTCCGGGATAGACTCCGGCTCACCGCGACCGTGTATAGGATTAAGGGCTATCTCGCATTGGATGGGTGAGTGGACTGCGTTTCCTATGCAGTGGCTTGGCGTGTTATTTGTAGTTTTGTACTGTAACAAACTGTTCCAAATGCAACGGTTTTCAATACCATATTTGTAGAAATAAACTTATGATATAAAACACGTATGTCACCTATTCCCAGTAAGGCGGCTATGAAATGGCTAGAACAAGACAATAAGTAAAATGTGTCGCGGCAGAAATGTGATTTTAAAACAACCCGACCAAAATATACTTATTTGTCTCATTATTTAAAACGAATGTGGTCTAGTTAGAAAATAATAATTTCTCTACACGTTGCGTTTAGATTTTCCGCTCGGACATTTAACAAAAGATCGCATACCTTTGAAGGTCATTCAAACCTTTATATTCTTGCCCTCTGATGTGTGTGGGTCACACTGCATCTTTTTCATGGGGAAGGTTATGGCCTTTGGACTGATTAAAGCAAAATGGTTTTGTGTTAACGTATGAATGGATTGTGAGGAGTTGTAGCGTAGTGGTTAGCACACTGACCTACGAACCGTGCGATCCGAGTTCGAATCCGGTTCGCGACCAATAACCAGCGGCTAATATTTTAACTCCCCTTGGGGCCTTCCATATGTTTCCTTAGCCTTTGAGTACCTGGTGTGGTGTGTAAACATCGCCACTGGGGAGTCAAGCTAGTCGTGGTGTTTTATTCTGTGCAGGCCTTGATAGGGGCTGACTAACAGCACTTGCCGCAACAGTCTGTTGAGGCTAAAAGGGGGAATCTTTATCTTTATATGAACATGTCCTTTGTACACGTTTGTTGCAGTGTCTTGGCACCCTTTGAGAAGTGAGATTGTAAAAAGCTCTGCGATTTCAGATTTCATTGCATTGTCGGAATGTGGCTTAACGTTCAAACAAAGGTTGTTTTCTGGTAACACATTTTTTATGACACTGCAAACTTCCATTGCAGTGAAGTGGCGATGCACGTTGCAGTAGGTCAGTTTAGCAACGCGCATTACAATCTATGCTCTAGTCGTCGCCTCCGTAGTGTAATCTTACAATTTCGGAGGCTTGGGGTTGGTGGATCACATGGACTTGAGCAACATTTGTAATACCCCCGCCGACCCTCTAACGGGCTGTGAGGTGGACATGCAGTGGGAGTACAGTACAACATCACGGACCTGTGTTACAGAACACTGAGGTATAGGCGTATATGTCATAAGGTCGGATCGGGAACATCTATAGACATGCCGCTCTCTCCACAGCCCTGTGCAGCGCTTTGTGACCCTCGGGTGAAAGGCGCCCTATAAAACCTATTATTATTAAATTAGTTTTACCAGTCAGTACGGGGTGTGGGTGGTTCGTTGGCCATTACTGATATGCCACATTGCACAACTATACAACACGGGCTCGTAAGCCCATCTGTGCGAGCCTTTGAGTGTTATCACCTCAAAAGCCCAAGAGATTGGGGCTGTTGAAATCGCCAAGAGTTGAGACGACAGGGAGTCGGGTTGAGACACCTTGTGAACCTTTGTTAATCCCCTCGTACGCGTGGGTTTTTCTCCGGGTGCTCAAGAGTCCTCCAGTGTTCAGACACGCTCCTTAAGAGGACTGGACCGAATGGTCCCCCAATGCGTGGCCATCCTTAAATAGTGTTGAGGCTATCCCGCGAAAATAATTTACACTGTCACGTTATTATCGCGTAAATAGTCCACGGGACACGTTATATACTTAGCGTGATTTTTTTCGAGCCGCTTTCATGCCGAGGGGCTCCGGCAGAATGAGCCGTAGCACTGTCGTTACAATTGTCGGTCCCTTTATTTACGATCAGGTGAGAAGCGACCGAGATAAATGGTCACTTTTGCCAAGGACCTGGTTTATACATTTTAATGTGGCCATCGCTGGCAAAAAAAACTACTTGCCTCGCCATCTAATATAACCATCCATCCATTTTCTAAACCGCTTGTCCTGGTGAGGGTCGCGGTGGCAGCAAGTCCAAGGAGAGTGGACCAGACATCCCTTTCCTCAGCAACAGATTCCAGCTCTTCCTGGGGAATTCCCAGGCGTTCCCAGTGGGCCGTGGAGACCAGACGCACGTGCGTCTTGCGTTTCAAAAAAGTTGAGACCTGCTGAACAGAACGGAATGGTATAATAATAATAATAGCATTTTATGGAGCGCCTTTCACCCGAGGGTCACAAAGCGCTGCACAACGACAGAAAACAAAACAGCTAATAAAAACCAAAGCAACAAAAAATGTAATGATTAAGGCTGCTACAGACTGTACACAAGCTCAGCAAGGAGAGCCGGTGCTTGACGTGAATCCTTCAAACTGAACATTGAACTCTTTGCGATGACCAACCCTTTAAGGCTAATAAACCTTTCCAGATACACCGGTGCTGTAAATATTTCTCAACCCTCTGAAATGCTCTTGATGGAATGCTTCAGGGGTAATAAGTAACCGTGCGGTTTCTAAAAATTAACACGCAGCATTCTGACTTATTTGTTTGCCTGGTGATAACTGTAAACACTCCGCCTCCTCCGGGCAGGATGGGTGGGAACTTGATCAATGGTTGTACAGTGTCTGCACGCGTTGACCTTTGGGTGAAACGGTGGCATAGCGGTTAGCGCAATCGCGCTATTAACCGCCAACAAACTGAGATTGATTCTTGGCCCGCGGCTCACATGACTGGCGTACAACCGAATGTACCTTTTGCGCACCTGAGTTAAGGTGCAAGTCCAAGGCCGTTTCTAGTGGAAACTTTTGAATTGGCTTGCGAGCCTCGTCTCTTGCTAAGGTTGGGGTGCAGCCCTACCACGTATTACGCAAGGGCCTCTGTTAGAGGGTACTCTAGAGAGCAACTAGATGACTGGTCTCCAAGCTTTTTATGCACATGATCCATCCATCCATCCAGTTTCTAAACCGCTTGTCCTGGTAAGGGTCGCGGTGGCAGCAGTCCAAGGAGAGTGGACCAGACATCCCATTCCTCAGCAACAGATTCCAGCTCTTCCTGGGGGGGATTCCCAGGCGTTCCCAGGCCAGCCAGATCACTTTTAGAATCTAACTACGACACGATATCTAGACTCCCGAATCGGTCCCATCAACAACCCGTAAAGTCTGTACGGTGGCCATATCTACTTTAATCTCTGTACAGTGGTCCCTTGTTTTACGATCGCCTCACAATACGATAAAAGCACGTTATAAAATGCGCTCTATAAGAACATTAGTATCACAATACGATCTAATCTCACTTTACCGTACGTGTTACGATATGGCCTACGATATGGCCGCGCGTGAGCGTGGGTTTGCGCGGCAGCCAATCGGCGATGCAAACGCATGCCGCTCGGGTAGCTACTCAGCCAATAGCAGCAGTTTTTAGTGTTTACATCTCTGTGTACTTCTCCTTTGTTTGAAACACCTGTGTGCTTCTTCTTTTCGATTCTTCGAAGCGTGATGGTTATGACAGTTTCCCATTTCTTTACACAGTTCTTTGCATTTTTATTGAACTTTGCAAGGCCTTTTGAACTGCTCTTACCCTACTATTTATCCTGGAAATGTTTTGGGTCGCACTGTTGCGACGGTTTCACGTGACTACACGCGTTCCGGAACAGATTGACATCGTAAAGCGAGGCACCGCCGTATTTTGCGTTGACCTTCGACCGCTCTCCGTTTCCACGCAGGTGCGCGACAAGAGCACGGGGAAGGTGATGGTGCTGAAGATGAACATCCTGAGCAGTAACCGCGGCAACATGCTTCGCGAAGTGCAGCTCATGAACCGCCTGTCTCACCCGAACATCCTGGGGTACGCGAACACACACCCCCGCCTCCCGCGCGTGTTCAGCGCGCGTACGGTTACCGGGGATTATTACGCGAGCCCGCGAGCCCCAGACCAGATATTGAACTCGTCGGTACCCACCCGTGGGGACTGCAATTGTGGTTCCAGTTTATTTACGAGGCCAAATGCAGTGGATTTTGAGACGACCGTTTGATTTGAGTGGGTTCTCAAGAACTCGTTTGTTTTAGCCATTCAGTTAAATTCAACTTTATTGTCAATTCTGCCATATGTACGGGGCATAGAGGATCTAAATAAGGTGCTACTGAACTGTTGCTACCTTAGTTGGTACCAATCTCTGTTGTGGCCCATGGACTGTACTGAGCTCTCTTTCTGTCTTTTATGTGTCCGTGTTACTGAGCACAGGCTGCAACGGCCCAAAATGCCAAACGGCCAGCAACAATGAGCACAACCGATAGTGAAATAGATGGACACACGCGTAATAAAGCCGCGTGCTCGGATGCTCTTAGTCACGGGGAGAAGGGGGCTGCTGAAAACGGCGTTGTTTTATTTGCCGTAGCTGTCAGCTGCAGGAGGGGCCCACTGGCCTGACCGTGTCCCCCGCCTTTCGCCGCTAATTTGAATGGGCCACTGACGCAGGCACCCCGGCCACTCCTTGTTTTAGAGTTATTTCTAATGCCTAGGAGTGGATGTTTAACTTTGTACAGTCACACTTTGGCCAATGCCTACAATGCGCTTCGCTTGCGTTATGGCATATTGTGTAACCGATTGCGGGGTTTTTCTGTCGGACATGCCCTTCCCTCCGATTACGAGCATTCCTCCGACACCGGGCTAGATAAATAGTGAACTCCCCAATATCAAAAACATTCCAGGCAGCCTTAAGATAACCGGACTTTGCCCATCTGTGCGTGGCTTTCTGAACAGAACACTTGTGTGATTAGACCACCTGCTTACTCATTTCTACCTTTTTTTATAACGCTAATTTCTTCTTTTATTATTGCTCATTATTTGCTCTTTTGGGTTAAACATTGCCCTAAAATATAAGCCTACCCACCCTCGCCAACAAGAACTGCTCGTAATCCAGTGGCATTTTCTTAATAAACCTGACTCGCGTCAAAAACCGGTCCAAGGTTTACTTTCTAAAACACATGCTGATAATATCCTTTTGATTTATATATAGAGACAGAACAAGAGTTCAGCTTATAAACAAGAATATTTTTTTTTTATTGTTACACGAACAGTCCCCGGGTTACGAACGGGTTCCGTTCGCGAGTCCGTTTGCGCCGCAGGAGCGAGGTTTGTCTGAGCGGCGTGCGGTCACGTGGCACGATCTCGGGTCGGAGCGACGGCTTTCACCGCTCTGAACCTCGCAAACCTGAGTTCGATTTCCTTCCGCGGCTAACATCCCCTGGAGGCCTATCCACCCGTGGGTTGATAAAGGGCTCCAGATTAAAATACAATGACTCTCAATCACTGCGAGTGGCACTTGATTAATGTGTTGGGAATACATTAGTTCAGCTCGCGCTCGCGGTAATTAAAATAGATCCAAACGCGGGCTTAATTTCCCACCACTTGAGAAATGTTACGTTCGCTTAAACAAGCGGCATTAAGTGTTCGGCGCTAATCCCGCCTCGTAAAGCGCCGGCAATTAATTCGGTAAGAGGGCTTGTTGTGCGACGTCTCGCAATTTGTGTCCTTGAAACATTTGAGGTTATAATGGTCTCTTTTGAGATCGTAAATGCCTCCCCCGTTCGGAATAAAATAAACATCCCATGAAGGCTCCAGAACTGGCACCTTTTCACTTTCGCTCACGAGAAGTATTTAAAGCGCCGGCGTCAAAGCGTTACTGGCCGGGGTCCTGGGAGGTCCCCCTGAGCCAGTGTGGTTTTATTTTTTTTCTGCGCGCGTGCCTGGGGATTTAAATAAGCGTTGACACATCATTTCCCCGGATATTCGTATCGCCTGCTCGCGTTGAACTAAAAATGAGGCCACGGGGAGCTTTGTCCCCCCCCCCCCCC
>JAZEWU010000046.1:1685894-1697374 GCA_036362915.1 Geotria australis | reverse complement strand
GCCAAGCAATGCTTGCAGACGGGGGTTGGCTTATACGCTGTTGATAAAATTGTTAGTATTTTTTTTTTTATCCTAGTATGTTTAAATCCTTGTTGTTGTGTTGCAGTCCATGTATATTCCAACACCGAGGTCTGAGAGAAACGGCATTTCGATACTCTATATGTCCTGTACATATGGCATTTAGTACAACGGCTAATCGCTTAATGACAGGCTTCCACAGAGCCCAGTGTGTTCGCTCAGCGACCATTCCGCTGTTAACGAGCAACCGCTTACCGACCATTCCCCCGTTTACGATGGGCTTGCGACGCACGCGACCCCCAAGTATTTCAGTAAAATCCGACGTTACGTGTTCAGGGTCACCCCTGTCGATCGCTCGACTTGCTGCGATTCGCGCACCGCTGCCAGGTTTCTACGTCACGCGTGATATGTTAAGCCCGTCACTGTTGCCGTTGACGTCTGGTTTATTACCAGTTTCTGTTGTGTGTGCGCATATAGGTGGGCGAGAATGTTGCTCAGATCATGTTGCGAAAACGCCTTTTTCAAAGAGGAATAATAAAAGAGTGTCGGGGAGAGAGCCCTACGAGAGATAGATAGATAGATAGGTGATTATTATTACAGCGGATGGAGGGGACTATCTCTTCCGGAGGCCCAGAAGGAATTTTCAGAGCTGTTCCAAGGTGTCGGACGTACATTTCACACACTCTAAAAGGTGTCGCGGTATAATTGGTCTAATTACGAAGTGGCTTTTTACTAGCGCATAACACGTCAAGCAATGAATCCAAATCGACGGTTGCAACGTGCCCGGAGAATATGCGCGCGTTACAAAATTAGATTATTATTATTATAATGAAGACTCTTAATTCGGTTTTATAGAAGGTGTCAACCTTTCTTAGCAATGGAGGAAGGCTCCTAATCTCATCCTTTCCCAATTCCAGTTACACCTTGCTCAGTTGAACAACCGGTGACTCATTGATTACACCTTCATTAGTGCCGTCTGTTGCTGGCCGCCTGGCATCTTGGGCCTTTGGGCCGGCACTCAACTCGGCGAGTCAAACAAAAATACTCAAAACGCCGCGATGTTTCGACGTCCGCGGCCTCCCCCGCTGGGGTGCCGCGCTCCGTTTCCTGTGCGCGTCAAGCCACTGACTCATTCCCGTAAATAAGCCGTATTTTCTATAAATATACATAATTGCCTTGAAAATTACACCCCGCGCACGTACGTCGAACGCGACATCTGCATTGTGACAGTGCCGCCGCCTAATTGGCGGAGCTGCCCTTGGGTGCGTTTGCGACGGAGAGAGGGATTCGCGAGAGACGGGGGGGAGATGGGAGAAGACGACTTGGAAACGAGACTCCAAATCACTCCGCTGATTGTGTTTAATTAATTATTTTTTCATTTATAACGCGCACATATTCGTTCACTGTCCAAGGTACTCATTCGACGAGAGAACGACTCGGAGGCGTAGCGAGGAAAGCGTAGAGAGGCGGAGGAGGCAGCCAGGCGGTTTGCCGGCGCCATATTGCCACACACTGCTTCCTATATATTAGGATGTTATCGGTCAAATAATTAATGAGTTTTCTTTTTACTGCCGCGTGGTGTTTGGTACAAACGTAACGCACAGCCGAGAGCTCTACAGCCCAGCCGTGATATTCTACACGTGGTGTACAATTCTAATTATTAGCAATTGGTTCCTCTCTGGCCCTCCGGCAATGACAGTTTCTACGGACGGAGGTTTTCACGGCTCGATATGTGAGAATTGCACTTTCTCTCCCCGTGTCCGCGTGGGTCTTCGCCAGGCACTCCGGTTTCCTCCCACAGTCCAAAACATACTGCTCCACGGGTTAATTGGCCTGCTGACTAAATTGCCCCCGGTGCCCTGTGATGGATTGGCGTCGCAGCCTGGGTAAAACTTTGCCTTGCGACGAGAGAGGATAGTACAAAAATTTCAAGGTCGAATCGTACACTGATAAGGAGGCCCTTTTTTACGTGTGATACCCGGGCACCTTGGGCTGGCCACCGTGTTTGCAGCCGTGTTTAAAAAGGGCACCCTTATGACACAAGAGACTGTAAATATTAACCTTAATGTGTAAATATTAAAAAAATGTCAGTATTTTCTTTTTTTATCCTAGTATTTTTAAACCTTTGTTGTTATGTTCCAGTCCATGTATATGCCAACACCGGGGTCTGAGAGAAACGGAATTTCGATCCTCTATATGTCCTGTACATATGGCAGAATTGACAAATAAATTGAATGGACAATTGATTAAATGTCTTTCAACCCTCTTTTACTCAATGACAACGACTTGGCTGCATCCGTTCAGTTTGCAATAGAGCAGCGGTGAAGGGGTTCAGGTGGTACAGGTACCCCCGTCTCCCCCGTGTCTCCCCCGTGTTCATGGAACGTTCAGCCCGCGTGCTTCCATGGCCCACGGCAAGACGGTTGACCCACGTGCCGGCACGCGCGTGCTACGTCGTCATCTTTTAAGTGCTCGCTAACGGCACTTGACCCGACACTCTGTTAAGGCTATGCGGGGGATCTCTGTCTTTGCCACAGCGACAAGGGAGAGAGGGAGCGCCTGGCTGTGGTGGGCTCTCCCTTCTGGATGGCTCCCGAGGTGCTCCGCGGAGAGATCTACGACGAGACGGTGAGGCTGCTGGGAGATTCGCGATTGATCGCGTTGGCGTGCGACACCAAATTTCACGTTATGACGATTGTTGTGAAATGAGTTTCCCTGTAACCTCTGTCTTTGTGTTATTGGCATGCCGTTCTCTCCACAGCCTTGTGCAGCGCTTTGTGACCCTCGAGTGAAAGACGCTCTATAAATGCTATTATTATTTGTCGTTATATTTCACATTTTTATTCCGTTATTCTGTGATTTGATTCGGTTCCGTTGTGAATAGAGATTGCGTGAATGTTATGTCCGATTTTGTTCAAGCAACTTTATTCTATCCGAAAGTCTTCTGCACGTTTCGCTTATCTGCGCTTACTTTACGTTGCGATAAACATCACGTTTAATGGCCAGTTATTTAGAACGTTATTTATCATGTCGGTTGTTTAACACATATCCCGTGATAGAAGCGTATTGCCTGCACATTTGTTTATTTACGAGGGCAAAGACAAACGTAGCTAGAGCGAAATTAAATACGGCACTTGCAAAACAGGAAAATGTCATTCCGTAAATAAACTCGTAAACGATGTGTGGTGTCGGTTGTAAAATTTGAGCGTTGGAAAATGTGAACGCAAATCAAGCCAACGAAGGAAATAATGAAAATCATTTACATTCAGATTGTAAATGCTTTTCATTATCACAAACCGAACCTCACTAAGAATATTTCCTCTTCAGTTAGAGGAGGCCATTATCCATTGGTGACTTGGTAAAGGGGTTATATACTGATATTATTGTAAAAATACGTACAGATTGCAGGTCACCAGTTCACACCTCGACCAGTCACTCTGAATGCGCCGTGCGGTTTGAACGTTCTCACTCGCTCATCCGTGCATTCAGGATCAATAGGAGTGGCAGCTCGTGAGACCAAGATAGGGCCTCATTTGCATCAGCGTCCCGTCACCAAATCGACCGGCACGAGCGTAAACGTAGCTGCCGGTTACAGCCCGGCGCGCTCGGTTAATATCCACCGTTCGCCGTGTAAAGACTTCACGTCAACGGGCATCGCTGCCGCCCGTCCAGCATCTGTCGCCACCTTCAAGGCCTCCTCGGTTAAACGAGCTAATCACTCGTTGCGGAGCGAGAGACAAGCTCGCGTGCTCAAACCAACCCCCCGAAAACTATGCGCCTCCTAACGCGTCTCGGTTAACCTCGGTATTTGGGCATCGCGAGGGCTTGCCTGCCCGGGCAGACGACAAGCGACGCTTGCGTAAACCGAGCAAGTCCGGGCTCCCCGCTGCGAGTCATTCTGCCGCGGCGGCGGCGTTGGCACCACGTTGGGATGCTGTCCCCGATTTTCGCGGGAGCCCTTGGGCCGTTCACCGATTCGAGTCGGCTATTGTCGTGCCACCGCGTGTCACTCGCGTGCGGCGTCAAGGCGGGCTCTTAAAGCCTCCCGATGCTCGGTTGCCAAACCGCCGCCGGCAAACGGCCAATTCTCTCGTTGAACATTCACGCTTCTCCGTTATTAGAGGGGGGTTGTTTTTTAAACCTACATAAGCTTTATTTGCTGTGTAGTTTTCCGCGGTTTGCGCTGCTGTACGGCTCTCCGTTGGAGTTTCACACCGGGAGTTGCCGGGTGCGATGTCCAACGTTTCATAACCAGCGGAACTTACAACCCATCAGCCCCCCCAACCTAATACGTCATCGCAGAGCTATTGAGATTTTATTTGTTCGTCGCCCTTTTTAGACCTTACCTTTGGTTTAGATAACACCTGCGGCCAAACAAATATACGATGCCTTGCCGTTAAGCGCTCTGAATAGCCCTCGCCTTCGTGGAAGGTTATTTACGAGCCGGTTTATTTATGTCAAAAGTCCTGCTGTCATCCAGCGCCTCTGCCTCATTTACATGCTGACCCCGCTGAAAGGACGGGGCAGCGTGTGTGCGCGCCGCGTGCTGTTAGCCGGTGTGTACTTAAGGCTATCGACCAACGGCAGCAAGACGAGAGACTGGGTTAACCCTTCCGCTCGCACGCACGGGCGTGACATTGTCGCGCGTCACTTTTTACAGAGGGGGGGTCAGAAGAAATACCTTCCGCGAGCAAACCGTGAAGGCGACGCTTACGGCCAAACAAAGCGTCGCGTGACGACCGAGAATCGCGTTCCGGCTCGGGTGAGAACTGACGCCGCGGATGGGAACCTCTCCGTTCCGCGGAGGTCATGTTGACGCTCCGAAAGGTGCCGCGCGTCCCACGCGCACCTGCCCCCGTCGCGCGTGTGTATGTCCGCTGCCGGGGTTAAGTACGCGAAGCGGCCTCGCGGCTACCGTTCCGGTTGACGCCGTTTCTCACCACCGCCCCCTCTTTGTCGGTGTCTGTCGTGAACCCCTCCCCGCCCCCCTCCCCTCGACAGATCGACGTGTTCTCCTTCGGAATCATCCTGTGCGAGATCATCGCTCGCGTGCAGGCCGACCCAGATTACCTTCCTCGCACGGAGGTGAGTCTCGCTTGCGGCAGCGGGCACCTCCGCGCGGCGAGCTTTTTGTTTTGTCCAAAATACTCGTTAGGGCAGGGGTCCCAAGAAAGTCGATTGCAGAGTCTGCAACAGCTGCTCTCAATGTAGCCCGTGTGGGCTCACGTGTAATCCCGTCACGGTGCAGTGTGGACATATATTAAAGGGTGGGAATCGATTCTGGGACCGATTTGAAAATGATCCACGATCGATTCAAAAAGTGACCTTGCAGGTTTAAACGGCTGGAAACCACCGCTCTAGCGTTCGCGGGGGGGGGTCTCTTGAAAGTATACAATCGCAGGGCTCCACCTTCCACGGTACTCTGCTAGCACGCGGGGCCCGGTGGTGTGACACGCACGCACGTACGCTCGCGCCGGCGCGGGCCCGAGAAATACTTGGCGCCGCAGACGTGGAAGCGATTGCGCGGGGAGAGAGCGACGACCACAACAGGCACGCCGCACTGACCTCGCATGCAAATGTGGCTCGCGTTAGCGCGCGCGCGCGCCCGCTCTCTCTCTCTCGGACCCTCCGGAACAGGATGAAAGATGACTTGGCCGAAACTGCCAACCCGGAGTGTCATGGAAGACCGCAGGAACCAAGGCGCCCACTCCGGGCGGGCGGTGGGGGTAGCCGCGCGCGGGTTTGCCAAACGTCGGACAAAACTCGCTCTTGTTTGCCACTCGGCCGAGCCCGGAGCGGGGGGGAACGCCGTGTTCTGAGGCTGCCGCGTTTAACGCTTTCCCGTCCGGTTTTTATAGGTCCCCACGGTGCCCTCCGCGGGCGAGGACGCGTTACTCGATACGTTCGCGTTGGTTTCCCTCGGAGCGCGAGTTGGGAATAGTTTGGAAGTCAAAACACGTCATAGACCGTCGAGTCCCCGCGTCGAGCTGCGTCGATGAAGGAAATTGCTAAGTTGGGCTTTAACAGTCTGTTGTCGCCGTGAAGTGTTTGCTAATTACGCCGTTAAATCCGGAATGCTTAGCACGCCTCGGAGCGCTGTGTTTTTTTTTTGCAAACGCTTTTTGTCGATTTGCACGCGCGCAGCGTGGCGCGCGGCCAAGGCTGCGGCTGCCGTTGAGCAGTGGTCAGCAAGGCGGGCGTCGGAGATCTCCGGTTCGATTCCATCCCTTCGGCGCTGGTAGTTGAAGCACGACAAAGGTCCCCCCCCCTGTATTTATTGTCTGTTGGGGCGAGTGCTTTTAGCGAGTGCCCAGCAAGGCCGGCACGGCGAAACAGGAGCTTGCACAGACGTGTGTGTGTGTGTGCGCTTTACACACCTTGAGGTGGCACGAGAGGAATGTTGGTGCGAGGCTTTAGCTGGTGCAGTTTGTGTCTTTGTGTGTGTGTTGAGTTGTGATCGAGATAGCGTGACGGGCACATGGTCACGCTGGGGGGTGGGTAGCGATTCGAGTTAAAAATAGCTCGTTTTTGCTGTGTCATCTGCATTGATTCTCTCGCGCTGATTTGTCTTCACGGTTTTTCGTTCGCTTTGTTTGCGTCGTTTTCTTCGTCTGCATAATTGATCGTGTCAAACGTTTGGCGCACGCCGCCAAAAAATCTATTCCCCCGCGCGTGATTTATTGCGTGCGTCGTGAGTGTGAGAATCAATTATAATCACCACGCGGTGTTTGGCCCCCTGGAGAATCGAAGCTCTTCGATTGCCAGATGACAGCATTTGCTGTTGTTTCGTCATTTTCGTCCTTGTCGAAACGCTTTAAAAGTAGAACCACGGGAAGGTTGCCGTCTCACTCCCCGAGTCGTTGTCTCTGCTTGCCCAGCGCCGGGAACGATAGCGTTGGTGGGAGTGTCTGTGACGGGTTAAACGACTTGTTCGGATAAGGCTGCGACGGTGTAACGGTCAGCCACACACTGGCAATACGGTGGTCACGACTTCAATCTGCCACAAAGTTTTTGGGGCAGATTTCTCAAATCGCCTCGCCGCCTCTAAACGCCCAGCTGTGCTAATGGATACACCATAGTCGATTGGCTGCTCCAGTGTGCCGGACTGAACCTGCGGTGACCCTTACCACTTCCAAGACATCTGTCTGCGCTCTACTACCCAACCTCTGCAGCTCAAAAGACCTTGCAGAGTTCAATACAAATGCAAATAACTGTGTAAAGAAATGGGAAACTGTAATTCAACCATCGCGCTTCGAAGAATCGCAAAGAAGAAGAAGCGTGGAATCTTAGACCAAAAGAAATACCGTCGAGAGGAATTCTCTACAACCCGGTAGAATAGAAGCTGTTTCGCCAGCAGTGACACTAGCAGGCGATTGCAGGGCTGCACCTTTATCTCGCGCTGGTGGCGGGACAGAGGTGCGGTCGCCAGGAACTCGCGAGAATCCGGCCGATTGGGCGCTCGCTGACCTTGGGGATCCGCAGCTGGCATGCCGCCGGAGAAACGCGATCCCATCCCCGCGCCGCAAGAAACTCACGGGAGCGCCCCAGTAATTCGACACGGCGGGCGAATCTCCGCCACTTCGCGGCTAAATTAACGGCGGTGATGGTGATGGCTGTCGTTTAATAACGATGACGACACTGCCGAGCGTGCGAAGTCCAATACGATAGAACGGCGCCGAGTTATTGGGTTCGCGTATGATTGACGAGACAGAGCGTGGCTGCACTAGTGCTTTCCGCACTTTGGACAGACGCAGACTCTATGGGAGCTCTGTGTGGGTGTGTTTGAACACAGACTATATTGTTGTGCGTTTGTATGGCGCTCAGAGAAACAACACTATACAAGCTGCCAGGTGTCCCGGCATTGGAGCGAACAGCTCGCAATCGTAACGGTTGCAAGTTTAAATCCTGGTTGGGGTTAGACTCGGCCCATTGTCGCTGTAGGATTAATGGGGACCGCTTTGTTGGGCGTTAACTTCGATTGTCTTGTGGATGGTCTTGTCCGCACCATAGGAATGTGGAATTTCCACCACTGGCTCAGGGCTGTAAGCGGGGAAATGAGCACCGCCTTATGGCTGACTTGGGCAGGAAGTTGCTTTGACTTTTGGACTGTACTCTGGCACAGACTGAGGGCCGCTGTGGGTCTTTGGCCACGTTTCTCCATCTCGTCTCTTGCACTCGGTTTTCCCCACGCATTTGGATTTTAAAGTCGCCATACCAGCCTGCATCATCAAGGAATGCCAAGTAAATTACATTTAAGACATTACATACTAAATTTCCCCCGGTGCTCCGTACGCTCCACCGTTAAGTCGTGTCACCGCCTGGGTCAAAGGTAGATCGATCCTGCAGGTATTCCGCTGCCCCAAAGCCCCAGAGCCCTGCTAAGTCTCTGCTCCCTGCATCTGGAAAAGTTCCTTCTCAACATAAAAACCCGAGATGCGTTTGCAACGTGGCCTTTTCATGTCTGGGAGACTTTCCTCTCTCCTCGTAGGCTCCGGGGCCCTATCAAATGACCTTCAGCAATAATAAAAAGCGTCTGTTGGGCATGTTCAAATCCAAATCCTGGAATAAGTTTCCTTTCGAATAAAAATCTACATTTTCGATTTTCCTTTTTGCATGTCACGTTAATGTGGCGTTCACGCAAAACCATTATTGATTCCCCACAAAGCGGTGCTTATTAGATCGACCCCAGTTGGGACGATGGGCCGAGGCAACCCCCAACAACGATTTTAAAAACTCGCAACCTTGCGATTTCGAGCCAATCGATACCGCCGGGTCACTGTGGGCGTTCGTTTTTTTTTATCCAGGAAATGCTCGCTGGGTCTCAAGACTCTTTTTCAGAAGGGTCTCAGATCGTTCCAGAAATTACGAGTAAATATAGGCCGCGGCACTCCACACGATAGCTGCTGTAACGTGAACCCCAAACTGTTCCGCGACTTGACACGAACCTTGACTCAACGTTTGGTGTCTGCACGAGATTACCTAATCAGTGGTACAGTGCCGTTGGTGGTACCGCCAATGTGCGGGGCAAAGGGGTGGAACAGCAGACCCGCAAACCAGAGGTCACCGGTTCACTTCCATCTTCTGGCACAGCTGTTGGAACAACGGGGCAAGTTTGTATAGTCCTCCCGCGTCTGTCCGCCCAGCGGTATCAATGTCTTCCCATTGAAGCCACAGTCACTACCTTCGTTGAGCTGTCTTAGATCCCTATTAGAATTTCAATTTCTGCCTAGCTGCAATTGTACAAAGTGATAGGTGGTTTCCAGGGCTGCATATGCTTTTAGTGTTGTTTTACGCAATAATATATCCCTTTTTAGCTCGGGTGCTTTTCTGTGTGGAGTTTGCATGTCCTTTCGTAGTCTGCGTGGGGTTTTGCCGGGCACTCTGGTTTCCTCCCACAGTCCAAAGACATTCTGCTTTAGTGGTTAATTGGCCTGCTGACTGAATTGCCCCCGGTGCCCTGTGATGGACTGGCGTTCCATCAGGGGTATAACCCTGCCTTGCACCTCACTGTAACCCTGTACCGGATTAAGCGGTTTCTGAACAAACTAATATTTCATTTTTACGGGTTGGGTCACGTAAAAAAAATGAGCGTCGTAAACCGGCCTCAACCCGACACGAGGGATACATTACGGGCAATATTTGGCTTTATTATGGAAAACATTGGTCACGAAAGCCGACGTGTTGAACGCGTTCATCTCTGTACGCGAGCGCGAAGCCCATCTGCGATTCATCCCGAGCCGCGACAGTTCCAGCACATGGAGTTCGCGAGGTTTTTTTTGTGCCCCCCACATTATGGTTGCTCGGGGCAGTGAGCCCACGAGGGAGGGAGGGGGGGGGCGCGCCCCCTTTGTGTGCGTGACAGGCACGGCACACGTGCGCATTGTGGCGGCAGCTGTGCCCCCCCGATTATCCCCGGACATCCTGTCTTATCGGGCCCCGGCATTAGCGCCGGGGGGCAGATGGCGCACCACAGGTGTCTGAGCCAGGCTAAGGAGGGAGGCTCCGTCGCTTCGTAACGAGGGATATCGCTGCGGCATTAACCGCCGCGATTCCTCGCCGCGTCGGTGCGTGGATTGGGGTCAGGGTTTTGTCCAGTAAGGGGGGTCGAAAAATCTACGCGGCGATTCACAATTTATCGGTGGTTATATATTTTTTAAAATAATGTTTTGGTGGATATTCACGCCTTTCGTGCCTGCAGGGGCGGGGGTCACGCACAGCCGTTACAACGTACAAGATCCTTCGTCAATCCACTGCTGGATGAAGGCCGTGTCGGTCAAGGGGGTTAGTTTGACCATACTTCACCAGCAACCGGGACTCGGTTTAGATATTGCTTGCGACTCGTGTTAGTGGCCGGATACGAAGCTCTGGTTGCTGGCTGCATAGTGGCAGTGCGCTTAACCACTGTGCCGTCACCCCACACGCCATAGCATGTACAAATCAATAAACTTACGTCCTTAGGTTGCCTGTAGTGTGGGCTGAGGGACGAAAGCAAATCTGCGCTGCCACATCCCCCAGTGTCCAGCTACAGCTGCGTCCTTTTAACCGTAGCTCTCCTTGTGATGCGGGCGAGCTGCTCGGGAGTGTCGCGAATACAAAATAAATAAGTCACGGCAATAATTGTCAGGCAGTTATACGGGGTTGCTTGCGAGCGTCATTCCTGTACACGCGTACCGTATATAGGGTGTCGGCACTTTTCTAAAACCGTAGTCCGCGGCGGAGCACATTCTTGGGATTTTAGCGTCAAATGCCTCCTGCTCCGAGCCAACTGAAACCCCAGTGGGACAAACCGTCCCGGGGGGCGTCGTTACGAAATAATATAAATCGTCGATATTATAATGATTCGAATACGATTCCATTCTTCGAAGCGTGATGGTTATATGACAGTTTCCCATTGCGACAAGTTGCAGACATCCCTTCAACATTTAGAGATATAATAGTCAGTGCTGGCATTAAAGGCGGGCATTGGCCTCTCTTCTTGCTCCAGACTGAGGGGCTTCTGGCATCTGTTGAGCTTCTGGACATCGTTGTCTTTCAGCTCAGCTTTGAAGTGTTTGGTAGAACTTGCAGGTAATACCAAGTATTGCTTGACAGGGATCGCGACGTGAACGCATCTATCCTGATCTCCATTATAATAATAATAATAATAGCATTTATAGAGCGCCTTTCACCCGAGGGTCACAAAGCGCTGCACAAGGCTGTGGAGACAACGGCATGTCAATAACATCAAGACAGATTAACTGAGAGTCAAGCAATAGCGATAAATTATAGGACACATAAAGACAGCAGAAATACATAATAATAATAATTCTACAACAAGCAAGGAGGGAACACATGTTCCCGCAGCTGACAAAGCGCCCAGGTATCTAGTGGCGGCGGGGCGCCATGTTTGTTTTTTGTTGTGTACAGAGCGGCAGGCTGTGGGGGTGCCGCTTACTTCCCAGGCGTGTAGCGGCAGTGAGGGA